>CATIWR010056563.1:0-11631 GCA_949677035.1 Omphalea diandra | reverse complement strand
TATATATATATATATATATATATATATATATATATATGATTATGTTCTTATTTATTTGCCTATGTATGAAGTAGTAGTACACTATAACCGGGATATACTTTTTTATTAGAATGATTTATCTATTTTGAACTGATTAAGACTTTCACTATGGTAGTACGGAAACTATAGAAATTGAGCAAGATTTACTTACCTTTATGTGTTCCAAGTTCATAAAGAAGCCTTTAGAGAAGGTAAAGATAGATTTGGTCTAAGCATCCGAAAATTCTAGGATGATAGAAGAGACATTTGAGATGGTGCTATATATACTAACTCAAAATTTGGCATCCTTACATTAGGCTACATAACCCATGGATCACTACTGAACACCGTTTAGCATCCTTACAAAATCTTATATATGTTTTCTTCCTTTGGTCAATAATTTCAAGCTTGTCAAATTCTTTTTCCAAAGAAGATTGATGCCATTTATTTACTATAGCCGCCTATTTATTTATTTTCAATTTCTTCCTTATCTTGCTAATATTTTTTTCTTTATTTTTCTCAATGACATTTCTTGGATATATATACATATTTTTAATTTTAATTACATATGCCATGCACTTGCATCCATGCTTTTATCTAACTATTATTTATATTAATTCTTGGTTAATATATATCTTTTATACCAATTAGTATTGATATTTAATATGTTATAGAATAAGTTGCATCATTAATGTATATTATTGAAGCTAATAACAAATTTTATATCATAAAGGAAAGGATCTCTCTAATCAATTAATTAAAAATTAGCACCATAAATAATTATAATGTAATATATTACTATATTTGGGATTCCCTAGACCTAGCTTAGCTCTAACAATAACACTCTCAAATAGTTATAACTATCACTTACTATGTTCCCTTTTGCTCTTGAATTTAAACTGTATTTTTTTTTTCTTGATTTGGATTGATTACTTTTAATTTTTGGTATATGTAGAAATCATTTAGATCATGTAGATTTATTTTTGTTTCTAACTATTTAAATATGTTAATCCTTTCTTCATACTGTGTAGGAATGGCCTTTAATGATAAGAGTAAAGCCAATTAGAAAGATACAAAATTCGTAAAACATTTTCTTGATGCATGGATTGAACAAGTGAATCAAGTTAGCAAATAAGAGAGTCATGGGATAAATTAATAAAAATATTTGAAAAGAAGAAGAACTTGAAATTGATTTAGAAGCAATTGAAAAATGAATTGGCTTGTTTGAAGCATAAGTACACTGGTCAAATCTAAATGGAAAAGGTGGACATAGAGACCATCCTATAACAAATACTGTTAATTGGACTATTGACAAATGAGATGACTACTTAAAGGTATTATTTTATTTTAGATATATATTATATTAAAGCTTAATAAGTACTAAAAATACATAACTAAAAAATTATTTTGTAGCAAAGAGTCTCAAAAGCAAAACAATTTCAATTTATTGGATTGCAATATGCAAATGAAATGAAAGCCTTGTTTAATGGTCTAACAACAACTGGAAAAGAAGGTTGGGTCCTTCTAAGGATACTATGTCCTTTAAGGAAACAATATTTGTGGATGGATCTAGATCTTCATTCACTAATCAATCAATACTACAGGATTTAGTCATGCTAATTGATTTAGATTTTAATTTTTGAAGTCCAAATGCAAAAGATAATTCAAAAACGTGTGAAAAACATCAAAAAAAGAATAAAGCAGATGATATTGAAGATAAATTGATGGCAGTTCTTAAAACATTAGGAAACCCTGATGAACCTAGTATAAAGAATGCAATAAAAAAGTTGGATGAGACGGAGACATTAAAAGTGGATAATCCTTTGTATTTTGCTACATGTAGTATATTTTGTGAAAGCAATGCGTACTAAGAGCAATGGATGATACTCAGTCAAAAGCTAGAAGAAGTCAAGATCAACTGAATTAAAATGATTGTTAAGAAATTAGGCTTCTTTTAAATTTTGATTGTTTTTCTTATGTCAATTAGTTAGGTAAGTTTTTTTTTTTAAAAAAAAAATACATTAACTTCTTTACATTTAATATATTTTGTGATTTTTTTTACAACAATTATTACTTTGCTCTTATTGATTTTGGAGTAGAATAATTTTTTTATTGTGATTTACAAATTGATGTATTTTATATATGATCTCATTTTATTTTTAATATTTTGTTATTATAAATATATTGAAGAATAACTTTATATTTATTTATTTGAAATTTATTGACAACATGTTGAATGAGAAGCAAAGAAAAAGCTTAAAACTTATCGCATTACTTATTATAATGAAGAAGGTAAGATGAAAACGTGTAGGGAGAAGGTCAGATTCTGATTCTTCTCTAAATGGAGGTGGATATCTACAAGAAATACTTTCTGGAAATCCAGCTCATTGTCTTGAAATATTAAGAATGAAAAAAGAATCATTCCTAAAATGTGTGATTACTTTAAACAACGAGATTGGTTAAAAAGATAGTCGTCATATTAAGGTAGAGGAAAAAAGTGACAGTGTTTATAATAATTTTTAAGTCATAATCTTCATGATCATGTTGTTAAGCAAAGATTCAATCATTCAATGCATACCATGCATGTTTATTTTCTTGAAGTTCTAAGAGCAATGTTATATTTTCCTAAAGAAATAGTGGTGCCAACTGCATTCAATCTAGATATAAATAAAGTCAAGCATCACAAATGGCTTCGACAAGTATTTCAAGTAATACATAAATTTATAAATATAATAATATTTATTTATGTGTTAATAAAAGTTTATATATTATTTTGAAAATTAATAGGGTATTGTTGGTGCATTGGATGGTACTCTTATTCAAGTTATCATGCCACTTACCAACAAACACTGTATTGAGGATGTGAAAGGGAAGTTTGTTATCAAAATGTACTTGTTATTTGTGATTTTGATATGATTTTTACATTTGTTTGGGCTGAATGGGATGGAGTAGCACATGATTCAAGAGGATTAATTGAAACAATGCGTAATCCTTCAAATAGTTTTCCTTTTCCACCACTAGTTAAGCATTTTTATTGAAATACCTTTTAATTATATATATGTATTTAAATTTAGAAAAATATTCTAACCCATGATCTTTTTTTATGATATGTTAGATAAATATTATTTATGTGATGCTGAATATACAAATACCAAAGGATTTATAACTCCTTATCGTAATACAAGATATTGGTTATCTGATTTTCAAAATGGTCATCATCCTAGAATGAAAGAAGAAGTATTTAATCATGCACATGCCAAATTAAGGAATGTGATTGTACGATTTTTTAGAGTTTTGAAAGCAAGATTTCCTATTTTAAAGACGATGACACCATATCCATTTTAAGTGAAACGAGATATTGTAATTTCATTTGTTGCTATACATAACTATCTTCAAAAAAACAATCGTTACGGATGATTTCTTTGAACAATTTGATAAAGAAAACTTGATATTTCGAAGAGTTGCCAACAATATGAATTCGACTAACAATAGAAGATGGATGCAATGATTATGGTTATTATGATATAATCAGGAGAAAAGAAAATTGTAAGTTAATAATGTGGAGGGCATTTATAAGATTATGATATAACTAGTTGGTTTATGACTGATAAATATTTTACTTGAAGATATAATAATTAAATATTTAATTTTTTTCAAATTATATCAGTATTTTATGTAAAATATTTTAATTTTTTAAGTAATCTTAAATTCTTTTTACTTTTGTAAAATATTAGATTAATATGTCAAGGATAAAATTATCACTTAAGCATTTTAAATTTATAATTATCAAATAGGATAATTAGATTCAACATTTAATTTTCAGTTCATACCAAACTATACAATAAGAATTTTCAGTATTTAAATTATTCAGTACTTAAAATTCAACTCTTAAATTTTTAGCAATTAATTTTTAATTTTATCAAACATCACCTTATTTAAGTTTCAACGTGTTCATAATTTTTTTTTTCCCTGTTTTCAATTTATGTATTTTGCATATGCACCGATGAAAGTTTATATAACACAGACCTGCCTCATTGAGCCGCACAAAGGCATTCAAATTTATAGAATCTCTCCACTTGAACATAGAAGAAGGGACAAAAGAGTAACTGATTTATTATGTAATGTTTTCTCAATTTACATCAAATGTTGCAACAAGAACATTCACAACAGACAAGTTCTCTTATAAGGATATTTTGACAAACAATTGAGAGTATCTCCAACAGCCACGGACGGCATTAGCCAGTTTCTCTCTCCCTCTCTCTTTTTGGTGGGCTACAAGGGCATACATTAAAAATACAGCATGATTACATCAACAAGCTACTAGGGGAGGGGGAGAGGAAGGACAAGAGTACACGGAAAATACAATGCTTTTCTCAGATGTTGACACTGGTACTATGATTTAACTATATAATTCACAAATGAAATTAATTTAAGTAACAAAATATTACATGTGAACCAAGCTCACTCATGTTCGGTCTTTAGGTTCAAGCGCTGCTATTTCCTTCACAACTTGAGCTTTGTCTGCTTCAAATTGTTCATCCTCTGCAAATATGCAAGTTCAAAAGTGAGTGAACATGGCAATAAATGACAAAATGATGAGAAATAGTTCGTAGTTCCTTCCCACCTTTATCAGTCCTGAAATCAGCAAACAAACGCAAAAGCTTGCTTCTATTTGCAACGAGTATGCTAACAATGTCAGGAGGTTTATTCTGATTTGCAGCAAAGAGCTGTGGGGAGAAAAAATAGAAGTAAAAATGCAGCAGACTATCATTATGGACAAACCTTGACAATTTACCAATTCAGAGTGTGAAGTTCAGAAATGATACCTTGAAAACATGAAATGCTTCTGTTTGAATGCTCTTACTTGATTCCTGCAAAGGGGGAATTGGCACATCATTGGAAGTTGAAATACACAAGTGAAAATAACACAAATAGAAATGATGATAATGACAACATAGGAATGAGGTGACTGTCCAGGTCCAATCCCCAAAATATATGATACATGAAAAGAACACAATGCTAATCTGAAATTTATGGTGAAATAATTCATTTCAATTCTCTAAAGATAATTAATAAGAAGCTAATAAAAAAGCTTCACAAATTGCAAGCTCATTCATATCTGCTTGAAAGGAAAACAATTAGTGGGAAGATGTTAATGAAAAATTGACAAGTAATCTTAAAAGTATCATATTCATACCCTGAGGAGATTCATGAGAATCCTTAGGTTATCCCTTGAGCTTACATATCGTGTCATTACAACTGAATTTGACCGATCTAGTAATATATCTCCTAACAGCTATAACAATAAAAGAATCCTGATCAGCAGACATGATAATTATTATAAACACAAATCAAATTTCCATTATGACAGTACTTAGATCTGATATATAACAATCCATTCATTGTTTTATGAATATATGCAAAATGTCACCTATTTCACCTACCTTGACAGCTTGTCGTCTTGTGATGTAATTGGTAGATTCTAGCAGCTTTGAATTATACTCTGCAAAGAACTGAAACCCGCATAAACAACATCAAGATCTGATCAATTACAAAACAAAACAAGAATAAACAAAGAGTAATATAGTACAAATTTTGAAGGCATAAATTAGTGAATAATAATGGCTATGCAACAATAAAAATGTCCACTAAATATGCAAATAAAGAACATAATCAGTGAAAATACAAGTTAAACACAACAAAGGACCAAATGGAAATATCACTACGCAACCAAGCCACAGCTTCTAATTTGCATGGATCCCCCATTGTTGTATCGCTATCATAATTTAGAACTATAGATGAACTATAGCTATCACAATTAAAAACAAAACGAGAATAGCCAAATAGAGTAATATAGTACAAATTTTGAGGATGTAATTAGTGAATAATAATGGCTATGCAACTATAAACATGTCCACTGAATATGCAAATACTGAAGAACATAATCAGTGAAAAAACAAGTTAAACACAACAAAGGACCAAATGGAAATATCACTAAGCAACCAAGCCATAGCTTCTAATTTGCATGGATCCCATTGCTGTATAGCTATCATAATTTAGAACTATAGATGAACTGATACATGTTCTTTGTCAGTTCCCACCCATTAGTTTTTTCATTACAGCATTCTATTTACTGCACAAATACTTTGGAAATTAAATAAATCAGACATTTTTACTATATGTTTTATGGATGAGTATGACTATGAAATTACATTATGACACACATAATTACATATCCAAAACCAAAAGAACGATCAGACCTACCCAATCATAATTCTTCAAAAGAAATTCTGCTACTGTAGATTTATGCCTTGTCAGGAGTTCCTGCAACAAAATGATTCAGGAACATCAGGTTGATGCCATCTTCCATTGCTAGAACATGAATGAATCATAATACTGTGATAATGCATATTAATGAACCATAGGTCTGCAGAACAACCTGAAAATGTAAAATAGGTCCAGCCAGAACATTTTCTAAGAAATAAGTTATTTTTTGTTGTTGGGTTGTGCCATCGAAAATGGAAATTAATTTCTAGTGCTGGAGCACACTGGAAAAACTACCCTTCTTTCAGAAAGAAAGACGTTGAAAATATTTGAACCGATAAAAGCTCCACACTTTTTGATTCATAGTTGAATGGAAGTGAATATTACACAAAAAAATAGATAAATTGTTGTCCTCATGGTAACTATAGGTGGTCCATTGAGAACAGCGGCAGCCTGCAGATGCTGGGCAATGGTCAGTGGACTTTTTTTTTTTTTTGGTGAAGATAGCATATACACGACAGTCATCAATATTTACTGTCAGAACTAAACAATGCCAAAGTACATTTATAAAATGCAAACTGAAACACATCAATATCACGCTACAAATAGTTTAATAATAATTCAACAAGAGTGGGAACTAAACCTGAGACCTCTTGGCTCTCAAAGCCTCAGTCTTGAGTCCTTTTATTACTATACCAATACCTCATTGTCTATAGTCAGTGGAATTTGCAGACTGTGGTTACGTGAATATATGAATCATTTACAGGTTTCTTCCCTATTCATGAGTGATGAAAGTTGCAAAAAAATGACTCCCATTTTGACCAGGAAAATGAACTATTTTTGAAAATCAGAAGTCATTAAAAATTTCCTTAAAAAATTAAAATGCTTTCCACTGTGTTCTTGAAACATTTTACATTATTATATGTGATTACATTTTACATTACCAGAAAAAAAAATATATATTTCCTAACAGAAAGAAACAAATGAGCCTAAGAACAACCGTGCTGTCCTAAGTTATAAAAATAAAAAATTAACAAGCTACTTAAATTCGAAAAAGTGAATCATTTATAACAAGAAATCTCTGGTTCAGCAGTTGTCAGCAACAAATAAACTTCCAGCCTGGCAATGCAATTAAACTAATAGGATATGCCATGGAATTCAAAGTGTAGTCGCATGACTTCTTCAAACTTTTTGATGCAACATGTAAGATTTTAACTTTCAAAGCAGTGGTTGCAATGTTCATGGTCTTATGATGAAAACTGGTCATCCAATCAGCCTACAATAGCTCTTATGATGGGTAAATTAAAAGCAAATTATGGAATTTAGGGTTTAGGTTTAAGGAAGAAGATAAATTAGGGTTAAGAGTTGATGAACTGGCGAGAGAGAGAAAAGAATAAAATTATATGGTGTTTGGGGCTGTGAACAGTACCGCAAGTACTGTAGCTGCCGAAGAGAAACTACAATTGAGGAAGAAAGAAAACGAGATTAAAGAACAATATGCCCCAAGGCTTCCAAATCAAAATACTCAAAATTTCATTATCAATAACGTACTATATAGGTAATCTAGAGCTTTAGTGAATCCTACTCCTACAAGGATTAGTGATCTAAATTAGGAAAATCTAAACTAATACTGAACAGGATAGTAAAATAACTTTTAAATATTCCTAATGATAATAAAAATTCCTAAACAATACTAAATCTAGTACTAAACCTCAATTTTCCTAATCAGAAAATTCACAACAAGAATATGTGGCAAAACAGCACATGAAATTGACACTTTTTGCAATTCTATCATGACCTTTTAATTTTGACAATTTTATGCATCAACTTTCCAATATTTGCAATTTTATAACCAATCCAAATGTTAGACAAAATTAAACCTAAAATTGCTGATAAAACATGGCATAAAAAGATGTGCCATATAAAAAAATAAATAAAATCAAATATGTCAAACTACGAAAAAAGATATATATATATATATATATATATGTTATATTAGTTTTATTTAGATTTTCTGAAATTATTGATAAAAAATATATGTATATTTAGAAACATTATGATATTTCTTTTTGCGAACTTGAGATATTCTTTTAACTAAACTGTCTACATAACAAATCTTTTTTCTTTGGTATGGTACATTTGTAATTTGAACTTTGATTTTGTTTGAAATTTAAATTTGAGATAGATTGAAAAAAATTAGAAGTTGTGTATGAATTTTCCAAGATTAAAATTAGAAATTGTGTATGATTTTTTCCAAGATTAAAAGTTCATGAAAGAATTGTAAAAAGGCTAAATTTCATGAATTATTTTACAATTAGACAAAATATGAATTCCATGGCAGCACCCTCTTATCTTTAAATAATATCCATTCACAAATTTGCTGGAGTAAATACACCAAAATCAGAGAGAGAGAGAGAGAGAGAGTCTCCACCTTAAAAGTAGCAGCAGCATCAGCAGCAATGTCAAAATTTGGAAGTTGTATACAATCAAAGAATTTCTTCATATGTTCTGATTCAAGCACATATCTGTGAAACAAAATAGAGAAACACGGGCACGCATGAGACTCAATATAGATAAACAACTTGAGAAAAGATAAAAGCAGCATAATAGCATAGTATTTTAATAACAACTTGATCCTCAGTATGATTTTCTACTAGACACATAACTTTAGTTTGTAATTTGACCCAAACAATTACATTCTTTGAATAAAATGACATCATATGCAACTTGTAACCTTCAAATAAAACTAACAAGAAATAATCTTAATGCAACAATATCAACATGAGGTACTAGGACTAAAATTTTCCATTTGCCAATTGTATAAAAGATGGGGGACGAAAAAAAGGTAAATTATCATATGCAAAACTTCAACCATCACAAGAAAAAAAAAAAAGGAATATTGATATCAAATAGCAAGGCAAGCAGGAGACACATTATTGACACGATATCAATTATAAAAGCTCTTGAACATCTAAAATAGAGTTTTTTAACATCCTATCTAAAGATGAAAATACACCATTTTCAGTTCAATATCCACTTTAACTATTTGATGGACCATATTCTCTCTCCATATGACTAAGATAAATTTATCCAAAAGGTCTTCTAATCAGTTTTCCACTTTCCAGAGATTAACTGACAAAAATTAAGCAACCTTTTTCACTGTATTTACCTTGCAACACTCTGGTGGCGTATGCACTCCCTCAACATTGCACCATAGTGTAAGGCCATGTCCGTGTTTTCATATCTAAACAAGTAACAGAAATATTAGAAGATGCTAAGTAAATATTGCACATACAAAACAGTTAAACAATTCCCTCAACTTGCAGGCCAAATTTCAAATAACAACAGTACAGCTCCATAGAACTTGTGGAACCAAAGATGCCACTGGAAAAATTGCATCAGCTGATCAAATAAGAGAATAATTTCATCTAAAAATAGTGAAAAGATACTCAATTAAAGCATTTATTTAATATATAAGAAACTAAAAACATTATCCTCATCACATCCTTCTATCTTCCACACCAAAACTTGCCCCAGAATTAAACTTTATTAGAAACAAGACACAATGCTAAATAAACATTAATAATCACAAGAAGATAAAACTTATATATCTTCATTATAAGATTTCGTGAATTAAGGATCAGAAAATAGTCCAGAGAGCAAATATTGATATGTCAAGCTTGAACTACAAGTTAATAACTATTAATTAAAATAATGTAGTTTATACCATATGGCAAAATCAAAACAGGAAAACTAATGAAGAGCAGTGCAAAGAGTTATAGACAGCATTTCAGAAAAAAATTCAACTGAATGAGAAGTTAACACAAGAATCATCATGCAAATCCTCAAAAACATGATAAATAGAATAATCAAGTCACAACCCCAGTTCGTCCCAAATTCTGGCAGTAGCTGCTCACCCTCCAATCAAAATATCCAAAAGATCAGTGTTCTTCTCCAAGTATTCAGATGCAATCAACCGTGAATGAACCTGTTGCCGTTGTAAATTTGCAACAACTTGAGTGGCATCCTTTCGGGTCTGCAGAAATAAACCTTGGCAAGCTTAATAAAAAGAGAAAAGTCACAATATAGAGGATGTTTGGCAATTCATAAAAATAAAATGTGAACTTAAACCAACAGAATCACTTAGTATAGAAAATGCAAACAAGATCATAGGAGCAAGAGTTAGCAAACACAATTCTGCAAGATAAATGATAAATCTAACTGCTAATTGAATATTACAATCACATTACATAAAGTTAAACAAAGAAATCAGTACATGCCTACCTCCAAGTTCAATTTCGGAAGACAAATGATCAAAAGGCGAAGAGTATTTTCTCTGAAAAACTCTTGAGTCAATTGTGCACAAGCTTCTGAGACCGGCTCAGATTCGCTATTGCCATAAAGAATTGACTTTAACTCTCTGATATTCTTAGACAACTCTGCCACCTGCAGCAAAAAAAAAAAAAAGTGAATCTTAAGGAAATGACGTTAGATTTGGAAGCTTTACAATTAAGAATACATGACAGAAGCTGAAACACTCAACAACCAGGTAAAATCAAATGCAAAATATGGAATAAAAGGATCGGAAATTTCAATTATACACCTTAAACTCATGATACTGGTACTGATCAATTATACAGTAAAGTCAGTAGGAATATTTTCCTAATATACATGGAGCCCAAATGCTATAAAAGGTGAAGCCTTTACAATTCACATTCACTAGATTGCAATTAAAGTTAATAGTAGTAAAAAAAATTATGCTTTTCTTATTTCAATAAATCACAGATCGTTTCACATTTATGACCTAAAAATTCCCAAAGTTCAGATCTTATAAAACCTCAAGAATGAATTAAGTCAAAATCAACCAAATAGAGGATAGGAAATGGTTAAATAGAAAACCTTTTCTTCACGCTTGGCATCTGAGGAGAGGCGGTCGGTGTAAATGAGGAGATCTCGCGTCTGTCGAACAATATCGACAGCAGTGCGAGGCTTAGACTTGAAAAGTCCTTTCATCCTCTCTGATTTCGTATGAGTTAAACTCGCATCTGCTGTTGCTGATGGCTGCGACAGCCTCTGCATCACCTCCATCGACGAGGCTCGCTTAGACGCAGTCGCAGTCGCAGCAACAGCAGGTTTCGACACGCACGCTCCTATCCTTCCTCTCTTCAGAAACCCCTCTTTCCTCTTATTCACTACTTTCTGGTCCCTTTCCTTCCTTCTTCCTGGATAAGTATTCTGGATTTGTGGGAGGTATAGCTTCTTCTTTTTAGTTTAATTTTTAATTATTATCATTATTTTCGGGAGATCCGACGGTTCTCTGTTGGATTCTACACCAACGGTTAACTACTA
>CATIWR010056554.1:0-10131 GCA_949677035.1 Omphalea diandra | reverse complement strand
AAAGAAAGTTGAAAATGAAGCGTGTTCAATATTATCCCTACAAAGACTTTTGATAGTCAAACAAAAAAAAAAATCTCTTTCTGCGTCCGTTGCATGTGTGATGTGTTTATAAATAGAGAGCCGATGAATTGTGCTATTCATTCAGTAGCTCGAAATTACAGCACCCACTGAATCTGAGATTCTGAATCCCAGTCTCTCTGTCATATATATATTTTTTGTGGGAATCAATTGTTGAAATGGGTACTCAAGCTCCTCCTCTGGATCAAGATTATGCTCCTAAACAAGTACAAGTATGTCCTTTCTTTCCATCTTTTCTGCCTTGTAGTTATAGTCGTTTCTGCAACAAACAAAAACTAAAAAGTTGATGTGCTACTTTTCCAAAAACTTTGAACATTTTTGTGATTTTCCCATCATCAATTACATGCATGTCTTTCTTTTCTCTTTAGTAAATTAAAACTTTGGCATGATTAACGTTCCCCTGTTCTTGTTATTTGTTTTCCAAGAACATGAAATTAAGGCCATGAAACCAGTCTTACATTCATTCACTTCGATAATGAAAACTGAGTCTGCAATTTCCTTGTCCTGTTTGTTTTGTTCTTTTCATAGATAGCAGTGCACATTCAATACGTTGGAAATAGCTTAATTGCTATTTTTCTCGTCTCATGCCTGCCAAAAGTCCTCTTATTGACCAATGGATGAGAATTATTATTTTAAAGTAGAGAAGAGAATTCATGTAAAGCTAGTTGACAGCTCAAAAATCATGTGGTGCACGTTCCCTCTAAGTTTGTTTTCAGTCGGTATTTAACTATAAAATTTGGTTAAAAATATATATATATATACAGAGAGAGAGAGAGAGACTGCATGTGTGTATAATATTCTACTCTATGTTAAAATTAAATATTTTTCTTATAATATATTTCATGATTTCGGATATATTATACATATGATTCGAATAATTGAGAAAAGAAATATTATTTGCTAAAATTCAAAATCTTTAGTGTATAGTAAATAATAATAATAAAAAAATTATAGTGTTAATACAAAATAATAATAATAAAAAAAATTATAGTATTAATACAAAGTAGGTGGACAAATAAAAGAAAAGAACGAAGCCCATGTCCATGTGTTTTGATTTTTAAGTTTAACGTTAATCTCACGGCACTCTTATTTTCAACGTTCATAATTTAGGGGCAATTAGGACATACAAATCTGGCAAGTAAAGTAGTAGAATAGATGCACATGTCAGGACTTTTAACGCCTTTGACCAATATAAAATACTAATTACGTTTGGATACTTAGAGTGCCATAAATTAAAATATTACTAATATTTTATATTGTGAATTGGTAAATTATTCTACCAAATGTATTTTGTATAATTTTTTGGTTCACATGAGTTTTGATTTGACACATGAAAACAAACGATGTTATTGGTGCTGTTAGAGTGGGATTTGGTTAAAATAGCATCAAATTAAATAAATTTATAAATCAAACTAAATTAAATTGATATTATTCAATTTAATTATAGTCAGTTTAATTTAAATTAAATTTTTTTAAAAAATAAAACATTTTGAATATAAATAATAATTTTTATAATATATGTTAGAATATTTTTAATTTGAATAATAGATTTTTATTTATTTTTAATATAAATAATAAATTTTAAATAAACTTCAATAATTTTTTATTTGATTTAATATAAGTTCAATATGATTTGATTTAACTTAAAAAAAATTTAGTTAGTTTGATTCAATCAAATTTTTTTATTTATAAACCAAAGAGAATCAAATTAATTAAAATTTTTAAAAGAATTGAAATTATATTTAAACTAAATTCAATTAATCAAACCAAATATTATAATACTGAATTTCCCAATTTTGTGGTACTGAATTTTGGGTACCCACTTGCCTTCTTTCACACGCCACATACGCATTCAATCTTGCAAGTGACTTGGTCAGATTTTTCTCATTCTTTTTATTTATTTATTTATTTATTTTCATATCAAGAGTCGCATCTTTGTTAATTCGGGAAGTAGGTGGACCAAATTGTTAGAAGATAGTTAACCACTAACTTATCCATGACAAAACCAAAATAAATCAAGGAACGATGTTGTTAAATTGAAACATATATATACCTAATAATACCACCTCATTCATTTCTCTCTCTCTCTCTCTCTCTCTCTCTATATATATATATATTTTCTTTCTTTCTTTTGCTTTAGATAGAAAATAGCATAGGTAGGTCCACTCATATTTAATTACCAGCCACTAACTCATTAGTTTATGAACCCATTGTAGATTAGTGGTTTAATATCTATTTCATGGTGGAAACGATTAAAAATTTAAATTTTGACAGTCTATATATACATATACTCTAAAAAACTATGCAATAGCAGATGAATGATTTAGTTATTATCATTTTAATAGCAATTAAATTCGGTACAAATATTTGACTATTAAAATTTGATGTAGAAATTTGTCGTTGTGGTTCGCAGGATGCAGAACAATTAGCAAGGCAAAAGGCAATCGATGAATGGCTTCCTATTACTTCTTCAAGGAATGCAAAATGGTGGTACTCAGCTTTTCACAATGTCACTGCCATGGTTGGAGCTGGTGTCCTCAGTCTTCCTTATGCTATGTCAGAGCTTGGATGGTAGAGTCAACTCATTTGTCTTTAACCATAAGAAAAATTAAATATCCTCTGATGATTTGTTGTATCCTAAAATTTCTATTAGACTTGCAATATTTTTATCCCCTGTTATTAAGTAATGTCTCTGTAGTCCACATACCATTTATAATTCTCTGTTTTTAAATTCAGGGGTCCTGGTGTTGTTGTGTTGGTCCTATCATGGATCATTACACTATACACGCTATGGCAAATGGTGGAGATGCATGAAATGGTGCCAGGAAGAAGATTTGATAGATACCATGAACTTGGTCAATATGCCTTTGGTGAAAAGCTTGGTCTGTACATTGTGGTGCCTCAACAACTAATTGTTGAAGTTGGTGTGTGCATAGTGTACATGGTTACTGGAGGCAAATCATTGAAGAAGTTCCATGATCTTGTGTGCAGTAGTTGCAAGCCCATCAAGCAAACCTACTTCATAATGATCTTTGCCTCTGTTCATTTTGTACTTTCCCATCTCCCCAACTTCAACGCCATTGCTGGCGTTTCTCTAGCAGCTGCAGTCATGTCACTGAGGTACTATTTAATTAATGTTTTAGGGAAATGGTGCATGAGACTGAGTGAAACTTTGTATTAATTAACGTACTTGTTTATATGTTTCTTATGCAGTTACTCTACAATCGCTTGGACGGCTTCGGTCCATAAGGGTGTCCAGCCAAATGTGGAATATGGCTACAAAGCAACGAGCACTTCAGGAACAGTCTTCGACTTCTTCAGTGCCTTAGGTGATGTGGCGTTCGCCTATGCTGGGCACAATGTGGTGTTGGAGATCCAAGCAACAATCCCATCTACGCCCGAGAAGCCATCGAAAGGGCCTATGTGGAGAGGAGTTGTCGTTGCCTACATAATAGTAGCCTTGTGCTACTTCCCTGTTGCTCTAATTGGGTACTGGATGTACGGCAATTCAGTCGAAGACAACATCCTCATCTCATTGCAGAAGCCAGTATGGCTCATTGCAATGGCTAATTTGTTTGTTGTGGTTCATGTTATTGGAAGTTACCAGGTGTGAGTCAAAACTTCTATTTAATTTTAAGTCCCATTTGCCATCATATTGATTAAATTTCAAGTTCATTTATCACCTTTTTTTTTAAAATTTATTGTTGTTATGGATACAGATTTATGCAATGCCAGTGTTTGACATGGTAGAAACTGTATTGGTAAAGAAATTGCATTTTAAGCCCAGTTGGATTCTACGTTTTGTTGTACGCAATCTTTATGTGGGTAAGTAAACTCTTGATTTCATCAAGCTATTCTATTCAATTTCATTTTGATATCACTAAAAGTGAAGGTTTTGAACTTGGATTTATGTAATTTTGCTTTTAATTGCAGCATTCACAATGTTTATTGGCATCACCTTCCCTTTCTTTGGTGGTCTTCTTGGATTTTTTGGTGGATTTGCTTTTGCCCCAACAACATATTTTGTAAGTTAATTATATTCTCTAATAGTTTTAGTGTGTGTGTGTGTGTGTGTGTATATTGTAACTAAAAGTAATCACTTGATAAACTAATAACAATATTTCATTCTTCAGCTCCCCTGCGTAATGTGGCTTGCCATCTACAAACCTAGAAAGTTCAGCTTATCTTGGTGGACTAACTGGGTAAGTTGATATAAGTGGCACTGCTCTTATGGGTTAATTCTTTTTTAATGAATGAGTTCCAATATAAGTTCATTTTATCATATTTCAATCATTCAATTACAGGTTTGCATTATACTTGGTGTTCTCTTAATGGTTCTCTCTCCCATTGGAGGACTAAGGCAAATAATACATGATGCCAAGACCTATAAGTTCTACTCTTAGGCATCCACCCTAATCGATATGAAGTAGATCGCTACAGAATGCAAATTATCGACTACAGAAAACCAACTCATGATGGTGGTGATGATGGGCAAAGCTGAAACAGGCATTGTGTACCAATAATCAGAATCCTGACAGGGGATTTCCGGAGCTTATACATGTTTCTTAGAGTCTTTTACAGTGTTTCCTTTTTTTAAACTAGAACTGATGATGCATATAGTGTGCCTTTCTTTGCATGGTTGTTCAGGCCGCTAAAATGGACTTCTCAATTTATCTTCTTTCTAAGTTGAAATGAATACAGAATATAACATGTTTTCTCATAATTGTGCGTTATATATATATACATATAAAATAAATATTTATAATTTTCAATGTTATTAAAATTATCAACATCATTAGATTTTTTAATTTAAAGGCTGAAAGTTCATGCTAAAAATTGTAGTAATTATTAAAACAGTGCGTGCGCACATATATATATATTCAGGATGTACTTGAGCAAATGGTTTTTTAACAGAAATTTGACTGTCAGTTCCAATAGTGTTTTTGTTACCTGCTATGCTCGAGCAAACCAGGACGACACTTTTTTTATTTAATTGAAAAGGGATCAGGATGACACAAATTAAAGGCAGGTAAATCAGATAGTAGGAGCTGGCTATATAAGCTGATTTAATTCTAATGATGAGGAGAAAAAGAAGAAAAAGACAAATAGAATCCAGTCATCCTGTCGTTCCATGACAAGATATTATTACCTAACAAGAATCATTTGAGGGTTTAACGTTTGTCCTATGTAATTAAGCTAATTATTCCATACTTGTATCTCATATTGCTAAAGATCATGTGCATAAAATAAATACGAATTGCAGAATCCTAAAAATGCATTTATCTGTTTAACAATACTAGTTTTCTCATTATCTTTGATCCAACAGCAACACACAAACTCAGATGTAGGCTAACTTGCGACATAGTTGGTTTGTATTTCTCTGAGCATAAAAATCAATTAATTTTTCAAAAAAAAAAAATCAATTAATCGAAGTTAGACAATTTCCCTTTTTTTGGTACATCGATTTTTTTTTTTTTAAAAAAAAACGTAATTAATGATGTGCCAGATTCAATTTTCAGATTGTAATGTTTTGAATTCGAACACAGAATGTGTTATAATATATATATATATATACAGTTTTGATTTTAAATTTAATTTTAGATCAAGTTTTTCAAAATTTGACCAAACAAACAGATTGAACGATAAAATTTGAAATTAGCTGGTAGGACCAATAAAATTTAAAATCGATCAATGATTTAGTTTGATTTAGTATTAAAAATCATTGACTTAAGGAAATTAGTTAAAATTAAAAAAAAAGAGGCCTAAAATTGAAAATCAAATAAAACCGATTTAACTCAAAACTGTGTCGTTTTGTGAAAATTTTAAAAATTTTTAAAAATTACATTATTTTACTTAAAATTTAAATTTTTTTAAAAATAATTGTCATTACTTTATCATATTATATATTTTCATTTTTTTAATATTTTTAATATTCATATTTTTTAAAAAATAAAAAATATCTTATTGAACCAAACTATTCAAATTGGTCGAATCAGTTGAATTGAAAATCATTCAGTTGATCGATTAAATCTCCTGTTCAGTTTTACAAACATTATTTTAGATAAGTGATTGTCATTTATCAGATAATTGTTAATTTGAGATAAACATTTGATATTTATCAAATTAACTATTTCTTAATATATAATTAATTTTGATTGTATATTTAATTTTAAACAAGTGATTGTTATTTGTCATATAAATATTTATTTGAGATAAAAATTTGATATTTGTCAAACTCTTAGACACTTAAAGGATCAAAATTTCTGTATAAAATTATCTACTAAACAATAATTATGAATAAAAATAAAGAATCATAAAAACAAACTATAAATAGATAATTAACATTACAAGACTAAAAAATAGTTTTTATATATAATATATTTAGAAAATAAATATTATTTACATAATCACATATTTATATTTTATATGATATTTTGCTTCTTAATATTTTAAGTGTATTTCAATAATATATTAAATTATTGATATACAAGGCATAAGTTATCAACTACTTAGAATTAAAATTGAACCAAGGTTGAGGAGGGGAGAAAAAAAAAAGTTAATAAAATTGAAATGCAAACGAACTGTCACTATTTTTGCTCCGGTGTGGGAAGAATTTTGCTAGAAAGCCAGATAAACGCATACGTTGTATTTTTCTAATTCTAGAAAAGGAATGATAACGGGGCTGGGCAGCAACTTGGAGCCAAACTCGTCCTTTGCTTTTTCCCAATCTGTCCCATTGGTTCCTAATTGTTTCCTTTAAGAGGGGCTATTGGAGATTGGTAGGAACTAGATTCTGCATGAAATTAGGAATCTCTAACCCATTATTGCCATATACCCATTCTATATCAGATACGATAGAGGAATCTCTAATCCATTGCCACATACCCATCGCCACATACGATAGAGGAATCTCTAACCCATTGCCACATAACCCATTTTAAATGACTTATCAGAGCAAGCGTTGCATATCTGGCAACTGCTTAAAAAAATTTCATCTTAAAGGTGAAAAAAGTGGTAACTGTATACACTATTGCGGGCATCGTTTAGGTCGTATGGAAGTACAAATAGAAACATTCCTCTTATAACCTTATTGCTGTGTTCTATATTATACTCATGCATTCATTTAATCAAATATAAAAATGATTCATCATTTTTAATTCTATAAGCTGTATTTTTCTTCTTTGTCTTGAAGCTGGAAGGCGAATATACAATATTTCCTTGTGTTACACTTGCTATATACATCATCCTCAATTCCCTTGTGTTAACTGTTCCATTTTCCATCTCTACCCTGAAAGGCTGGAACTTGTATACTACATACAGTAATGGGTCAAGAACAACCCGATGTTCTTCAAGAAATACATCGTGTCTCCAGCAATAATCATGTAGGTTTTCCCTACTTAACTTTTTTGATGTTTCCAGGAATTTTTCTTGGTAATCTTAGTTTGGATTCGGGGTATATATCATAATAAGAGTGCCTCTAGAAACTGTAGGCTAGAGGATCCAGGGTTCTTGAACAGTCTATGATCTTAACTAAACAAAGAAAACATTATGTACTATGAAATTGTTTTCTTTTCGAAGGGAAATTGTTTTTTTATGGAATTTTAGTGAATGTTGTAACGATGACGAGTGTTGTGTGTTACTGATATGAATATTTTTATGTCTTATACTATAAATTTCTTGTTTAGTGTTTATCTTCTAATTGTAGTAATTATCTTAATTTTAACTCAATTATAGGCTTGATTTAGCTTAATTATAGGCTTGATAATTGTCTTATATTTTGGTCTAATTATAGGCTTGTATACAAGGAAAGTAGGTCTGTATATAAGGCTGGTTCTCTGCCTTTATCAAACATACATATTTTCTAAAATTATTCAAACTCTTTTTTTCTTCTCATTATTTACATTGTATCAGAGTCTCCCTTGTGTCCTCTGGTCATGGGTTCAATCCACGGAATCCTCAAAGAGGTGTCGAGTCCCTGCCTAGTGAAAGATAAGCTACGGAGCGTTGTGGATTGGGTCTATGACTATGGCATAAGGAGATCTTTGAGCCTCTATCCATAAGTCCGGGCTTTGTAGAATTGTTTATCTTTGATCCAATATGACTCTTGTTCCTCTCTCTTCATCATCTTCTTCCTCCTCTAATTCGTCCATCAATTCTTCTTCTTCCTTCTCTATTAAATTGAATTTCACTAACTATCTTGTGTGGATCCGATATGGCTCTTGTTCCTCTCTCTTCATCGTCTTCTTCCTCCTCTAATTTGTCTATCAATTCTTCTTCTTCCTTTTCTATTAAATTGAATTTCACTAACTATCTTGCATGGAAAACTCAATTCGGCCCTATCTTAAACTTTCAAGATTTGCACGGTTTCACACCCCATTTAATAATCATTTTAAATTTTTCTTTAAGTCTATCCATTGTCATTTAAAAGACCTGATTAAATTTTTTTTTTTTTATGTCTCTTGTTCACCACTTAGTAATTATTTACAACAAAACATATATGAATAATTAAATTAAAATACTAACTGACTGCATACTGACCCAACTTCTATTACACTACTAGACAACGACTTTGAAAAGTATACTGGATGCAATCTTTAGTCCACTCTTCCTGAAATAAGATTTTATACAAAAGAGTGAGTTTGCATACTCAGTAAATAAATGCATAATGATACTTCAATCTCAAATAACGTAACAATATTTAAACATAATTAACTCATCATCATATCCATGTACGAAATAAACAGTTTTTTCCTCTTAAATGCCATATAGGTTATTAAAGGTTATTTCCACACGCAATGTCATAAATTGCTGCCATATAGACTATAGATAACACTGCCACAAAGGCTTTCATTTTTAGTTGCCACATAGGCTATATATATATATATATATTGTTACCACACAGGTTATAGATCTCATTGCCACACAGGCTATCAAAAGTTCCTGTCAAACAGACTATTATAGTATTGCCACATAGGCTATCAAATGTTCTTACCACACAGGTTATTATATCATTGCCACACAGGCTATTATATCATTGTCACACAGGCTATCAAATGATCTTGCCACACAGACTATTATATCATTGACACACAGGCTATCACATGATCTTGCCACACAGGCTATTATATCATTGCCAAACAGGCTATCAAATGTTCTTGCCACATAGACTATTATATCATTGACACACTAGTTGTTGCCACATAGGCTATCGAATATTATCCCCACATAAGTTATCAAATATTATCGCCACATAAGTCATCAAATATTATCGTCACATAAGTCATCAAATATTATCACCACATAAGCCATCAAATATTATCGCCACATAAGCTATCAAATATTATCGCCACATAGGCCATCAAATATTATCGTCACATTATTATCACCACATAAGCTATCAAATATTATCGCCACATAAGCTATCAAATATTATCGTCACATAGGCCATCAAATATTATCGTCACATAAGCTATCAAATATTATCGCCACATAAGCTATCAAATATTATCGCCACATAGGCCCTCAAATATTATCGCCACATTATTATCACCACATAAGCTATCAAATATTATCGCCACATAGGCCATCAAATATTATTTTTTTTACTTGCCAACAACATCAAGTATTAGCCTTTCAACCAATCAACTATAAATCCAACAAAATTTCAGCAATATAATGACTAATAATAACACTCATAAATTTGGAAGCTCATATCACCACATACTCTCATTCCCTAGTCTTAATTTATCAACATCTCATGAAAATAAATAAATCAAGAATATAACAATTTTTCATCCATGTATATCACAATATCATCACATTAAAGAATATTTGATTCCATTGAAGTATATGACATTTAACCCATCACACATATAGTACCATTACCTATTTACTTACCTCCTCATTCAAGCTTATTTAGCCATGGATGGTCCCGACTTATTCCCACTATCATCCTTAATGCCTCGAAGACCTATTTCATTACACCAATTCAATTCATGATGATAAAGCAAGATTTTCATTTTGTTATGCAACTATGACATGATTCATGAAATG
>CATIWR010056543.1:0-23718 GCA_949677035.1 Omphalea diandra | reverse complement strand
AAATATTATATATATATATATATATATATATATATATATATATATATATATATATATATATATATATATAATTTTCTTATATTGAAATATCCTAAATAAAAATATTAAAATTCTAATACATAATTTTAGGAAGAAAATTTTATTTTTTATTTTTAACGTAATCAAATATTTATAGATTAAGCTCAAAAGTTCATAAATAGCTTGAAATGAATTTTTAATTTTTTTATTTTTTATAAAACTATAATTCAAGATAATATTTTATTTAATATTTATAAAAATAATTACATCATAAATATATATTAAGTGGAAATTAAAATTTAGACTTATAGAATGAAAATGAGTGTATATTACTAACTTGGAATATAATTATAAAACATAATTTTTGTCAATTAGCTAAACTTGTAAATAAATTTGAACTTGATTGAAAATTAATAAATCAAATTTTGACAATAAATTTAAACTCAATTTAAATTTAAATTTAAAATAAATAAAAAAAATTAATTTTAAATATTCTGATACTCAAACCCAGCTAAATTACTTAGTACTAATCATATTTAGGCTGGCTCAAACTTTTCGTATGAGAAAACACTTGCTTGGCTGCTACTAACACATTCACGTATCGCATAATGATGCACGAAATTGTTTGATCTGACCCCTTTTGAGATAAAGATCACGTCCCCCTTTGTTAAACAATAATTAAATAAACTTCTTTAAAAATAAAAATAAAGCTGTCTACTCCAAAAAAACAGGATGCCTAATGCCTTCAACACTGGCATCCCTCCATTCCACAACGAAATATCTAAGATATTTTCTTGGCTGAAATATCATTCTAACACCATTCTATGATTTGCATTATCTGGAATACTAAAGACAAGATAGGTTCTTTCACACCCGTCTATTTCAACTGTTTATGCACCAGCTTCTCTTCTCCTTCGAACTCCAATCTCCTCCCCTACCTTTTGGTAATAGAGATGTTATTCCCTTCTATTTGTGAATCTATTCTCTTGCAAGTTTGCCTTCTTCTCTCGAGCCAAAAAATATTTTAATGGAGTTGTCTACTGTCGCAGAGATGGGCATGTTACCTTCTTTAGTAGCCAAAGGAATGGGCATGTGATGCCAAAACTTCACAAGCCGGAAGAGAGATGTAAGATGTTCCCAAACTGCTGAAATGATGGGGCTCGAGAAAGAAGTGTTGCTTGCTGCTTAACTGGCTCTTTGGATTTTATAAGCCTGCCAAGCTTAATACTTTAGTAGGCAATAAATCAAACTTGCAGGCCAGAATTCAAGGACATGAGCCATCAAAGCATAAACTGGCTAGCTAGAAATGAATAATAATGGTAGCTTGTTCTAACAAGCCGCACTGATAACCCCTAAGTACACGTGTTCAGCTTCCTGGATAAAGCTGTTCCGTGTTGGGATTCCATATCCAAACTTCCACATTCCAGTTTATCCTGTTTGACAGAACTCTGAAAGTTACATGTAGAAGTTTCTTGTTAGCTCTCAATAAAAAAGTTCACATATAGGTTTTTGTCCAAGTCTGGAATAAAGTTGAGTCAAAATTCGTTTAAGGCAGGTTAAAAGAACAAGGTGGTAGTCTCAAATTAAAACTCCAATAGGGACCTATAGCTTCAAGGACACAATTTGAAAGGCATGGTTTAGTTTTTATGGCTGATCTCGGTTTAGTTTATTTTTTTACTTGTAGGCAGGTTTATTCCGTGGGTAGTTATTTTGTGGTAGAAAGTTTACCTAGTTACAGTTATTCTACTGTTTCTTTGCATTTAAGTAGACTATGGACGGCAAGACAAGACCAGAATTGTTTTTTTTTTAACTTGAGTTTGTTTATAGATCATTCTATCTCATCTAATTAGACCCTATTATCTGTTTTAAGTTTTACAAGAGATAGAAAAGGTTCTCTATTAAATGAGCTCTCATTATCCTGAATCTCTTCTTTGTTATCCATTTATCAAGACGCCAAGCGCCATAACAAAATCCAATTCTTATTAATGCGTTCATGTTACAATTCATAATGTGCATTAACAAAATCAAAACATTACAAGTTACTGCAAAATTTTGTCCCCCTTATAGAAGAAGCAACATTAAATTGATGGACAAACAGATTTCTAAACTAAATAAAAAGTCTCAAACAAATTCTTAAACAGTTGTGACCTTTTGAGCTTTTGTTGGCGGCTGGTTTGGAGAATCATTATCTTTAGAGTGGGAGCTTCTGCCTTCAGCGTGACTTTCACCTTTGTTAGTTCTAAGTTTCCTATATGGCACAAGCAGAACTCTTCAATTTTAGATGTCAAGAATAAAACAAAAGCCAAGTTCTCAAAGCTAATACATTGCAACTGAGTCGTGAAAGGAATAAAAGGAAGATGGCTATTTCCATATATGGAAGGGCTGCTGTACACATGGGGCTGACTTCCCCAAAATCAATGTAGGCCCCATGCGCAGAAGCGTCTCCTTCCACGTGTGGCCCTTCCCCATAGTGCATGTAATACTATTACACATAGCACAAGAAGCACTACACAGGCACACCGTTTTCTATCTTCTTATCTTTCCTGGCAACCCTCCTTGTTAAGACAATCTGAGTCCTGATACTCCTCTTCAGTCCTAGCTGAAAGAAAAATGAATAAACTAAAATATTTTCTGTTACAAAGGTATTCAAGTCACCAACCAAAGGATCACTAAGGGAAATGTTATATATAGTGAGTTTAGACCACTCGTTTTGATGCAATATTTCCTTCTACAGCCTGCCCACTCCTACCCCAAACTCAAACAAAAAACAGAAATCATATTCCTGATTTGATTTCATTTCAAGACAAAATCTCATAAGCTAAACCCATTGTTATTTTATACTTGAAGGCTTTCAAACACATGAAAGATATTGCACGCTAGTTTGTGTAACAATCTTCTGAAGACTGATCTTATGCACAAAACAGGATATATTTTCAAGTTTAAACTTATGTCCCCAGAGCCACATGTATACATGAATGCCTATGTAGAAATTGTATTATAACTTGAGGAAGATAAACTCTGATTGTGCCCAAAAAAAAAAAAAACAAGTTCAGAAAACTAGATGCCTACCAGCAACTGCTTCAAATGAAACAATGAAATTCTTTCTGACAAAACCGCTTTCAATAAACTCTGCAGCACAGGCTTTTATAGCTTTTCTGGTTCTTCAAAATGAACATAACCAGAAAGTCTTCCTTCATTATAATCAACATGCTACAAAAGAGAAAATATATACATCAATAAACATAAAAGAAATGCTGCAAAAACAGGGTTCGCAAATTCTGCAGCTAATTAATTTCTGCAAAAACTCTTTTAATAAAAAGAAATAATAAACAAGCAGCCATCACATGATTATACAACATTCATTCAATTCTCCTAAGATAATCAGAAAATAATTCTTTAAGTAAATGTAATTTGTGTTAGTACCTTAATCTGTATTGAGATTGTGGCTCATATTTAGAAAAAGGCATTTTGCACCAAAGTTCCAAGAAAAATGAGTGTTTACAACCGAAGGAGCCAAGTGCAAGTGGGTGATTTTGTCGGCCTAGAGCAAGTTAATTTAGGAGAGGCAATTTTGAATTTTAGACCTAGACTTTGCAGTCATTACATCAATCCTTCATTGTGAAAATTTGCAGGTAAATACATAGTCACATGGCTGAAACATGTAATAAATTCTCATTTCTTGTTTTCCTCACTTTTTCCATACTCTTATCTATGTGCATTTCCATGTGTTATATTATATCTAAGAATCTAGACGAGAAATGGGCTCCATATTTTCTAGGTGAGGTCATTTCTGCCTAAAACATAAAGAGCCAAATGTTGCAAAACATGAACAAATGTAAAATACTATTTTAATTCTAAAGGACGAGAGGTTCAACAAATGAAAATCAAAACATTTGAAGAAAAAAATTTTGAGTAAACACTTGGAATACAAGGAAAATTAAGCTAATTGAATGAAAAGATAAATGATCTCCATGATACCTTAACAGCACCAAATCTTTTAAAGAAATCCTTTAAATCCTCGCACAACAGAACGTCCTTATCTTCATGGACAAAAATATTGCAGATTTCTCCTCCAGTTACTTTCTCATTACTCTTTTGTGAAACATTTTCAGGAAACTGATCTTTATCATTGCAAATGGCATCTTTCAGATCCTTCTCCTTGTTCTCTTTAGAAACAGTCTCCTCGTTACCATTTTCCATAGTCTTAGCCAGGATATTTTCAATATTTACCATCCCCTGGGAGAGAATTTGTCCAATCTCTTCTATTTTTTTGCACTTTCCTGTTTTTGGATTCTTTGCAGGTGTGTTTGTTGTACCTTCAGAGACAATTTCAATCTCTTTAATAACATGTCCGTCGGAGTTCAAATTCTTCTCTTTTTCACAAACACTTCCACTGTTAGTAATTGACTGATCATTGCCTTTGTTTTTTACAGGTTTTCCAATTGATATCCTTTGCAATGAAAATGCAACTATTAAACCTTTGGGGTAGCTGTCATCCGGAAAAGAAATTGCATCAGGTAAAATAATTGACAAACTGGAAGGAATTCAGCAAACCAAATATCGGAACAGCAACTAACTTGGATGTTGTGCCTGATGTGAGCCCATAAAGGAATTGTCTTTCCCAATTTGCTCCATGAAATTTGCTCACATAATCAAAATCCTTTGATATGGAGGCAACCATTAAAACAAAAGTTGAAAAGATAAAAAAATAATTGAGAAAAATGGTTCACCAGAGAATAAGTTGACACAACTATACATGATGTTCAACAGTGGCAAGATATGCCAATGTAAACAACACTCTCACACTGGAAACCAAAAACATTCAGATCCAAAATATGCTAATGCAAAGCACATGAATGCTCATAAAGATTAGGATCAACAGTTGACTCACTTTGCTTTCAATTATAAAATGGCACCAGCATAAATCAAATTTTGCTTCAAACCTTCAGCATCTCCATCTGTAGAAAACTCATTGAAAGCAGTGCCACAAAAAACCTTTTTGTCTGCCATATGACGAGGTAGCCTAACACTATTAACCTATAAGATCAACAAAAGATTTTTTTTTTCTTAGAAAAAGAAAAGGAAAAAGAACAAATGATGAATATGTACCAATATCAAAACCACAGACTCTGAATCTTTCGATAGAACAACTACTAACGTCTCCCATTTTTTAATTGGAAAAGAAAATTTTCTTGAAACAGCTATTGGAAATTCAGACTTCCTATATTATTCATCCCAAGTAATAATTAGAAAAAAAAAAAAAACCTATAATAATCTCAATTTCAAATAGGTCAATTTGTCACCAACGAAGAACCTTCCATAACCAATGACATAGAATTTGCAAGATGAAACTTCCTTAGCACCATGACAATCCTTCAAATCTCAAAGGTGAGTACCTAAATGATTTAAGGACTAGCTAAAGCTGAATGTGGCATTCTTATAAATCATAAGGCCATAGATAATAAGCAGAAAAATAATTAGTTACTTAAGAGCTTAACCAATCTATTCCTTGCCAAACTTAGCAAAGAAAGATTCCACCTCTTCCATACTAACATCATACTGGAAAGGCGAGGCCGCAATGGTTCTCACATCAACTTGTTCTATAACTTCCTCTGGCTTTAAACTCTCCTTAACTCTACCCACCTTTTTCCCTTGGACAACAAAAACAAAACAAAAACCAAAGATTCAATTGAACGAAAAGCCAAACAATTGAGCAGCAACAAACAAAAAATATGACTTCTTTACATGATTAGAAAACCTATCGTCATCGGAAACTTTGAGAAATCGGATTTTCTTACAATTTCAGCAACTGATTTTAACACCTGATGAGGAATATCATCTGGTCTTACAGTACCCAATCCAAGGAAACCTCTTATTCTAGAGAATGAGCATATAAGAGCCAAGCTAACCACTAATTATCAAAGTCGAGATCAACAAAAATCATATCTTTTTGAAAAAAGAAGACATGGGCAATGGGCAATGGAGAAATGTATTGGTCAGATACGCACATGCAGTAATTAGTATGTGAAATGAAGGATACGGCCGTCTGCGTTTAAGAGACCTTTTTCATGAGGAAGTTGTCTCGTGGTAAATTGCTGTCACTGAAGTGGAATTCTACCTGAAAAAGAAAGCCAGAAAATTGCATCAGTTTTGATTAACGGATGAGTATTCACTGATTGCGAATTTCATACTTGATGGAGTATTTTTCGGGCGGTTTCTTCGTCCAAGTAAGCCATTGGAGAGAGGAGACAGCGGGGGTGGTTTGGATTGATAGCTTGTGGCTTTGGGAGGGAAATTTTTCCAGATTCATTTATAGGTTTGGGAGGGAAAATTTTTGGTTGCCCTCCTATAAATTTTTCTTCTTCACAATTTTTTAATTAATTTAATAAATACAGTAAAATCTCTGCATAATAATACTTTATATGGAAATAACTTTTATATAGTCATAAAAAATTATGTCCCAACTTAAACTAGTTATAAATAAAAATAAACTCTACATTTTAATAAGTTATAATTTTTTAAAATCTCGTCTTAAGAAAATATAATTTACATAGTAATATCATCGTATAGGTATATTTTAAAAATATATTATGTTAAATTAAAGAAGGTTTTAAAATGATAGTGTTATGCTATATATTTCATTATTTATATGTGTTTTAATATAATTATTAACAAAATATGTACATATATTGAAAAAAAATAAATACATTTATCTATATATTGTTAGAAATACACAAAATTAATTTCAAAATACTTTATATTTATTTATATAGTATTGAGAATATAAAAATCTTATCTTGTTATTATCATTTCACCAATAAAATTAATAACACATCCATAAATAATTTCAAATTATATGTGCTCCATTTAGAGTTGAAATTTTTCCTATTATATTTTTTTTTGTAGCAAATAGTCATTTATTAATGTATACTTAACGTATAAAATTTAATATTATACATTTACTAAGTTATAACCTCTGCATAGTAATAAAATTAATATGATTTCAAAAATATGACTGTAGAGATTTTATTGTAGCATCAGTTTATTTTTTTTTCATGAAATTAATTACTTTAAAATAATTACTCTTAAGTCTGAGCAAAGTTTGATTTTTTTTCTTTTGCAAATCCATTTACTTGATATTGATAGTCTAATAAACAAATAACAAACTATATAAAAAAATAAAATTTCGATAAAATGCTTTTTTTTTTTATTGATAAGTCTTTTGATAAGACAATTAATATTGTAGACTATGTAACTCTTTCTTTTTTAATAATTTTCACAAAATTAATACAAATTTTTATTATAATAATATATGAAAAAAATGAAATGGTCTCCTCATTGTTGAGATTAACTACGAATTTATTTGAAATTGTAATTTATAATCTTACTATTTTCATTTTCTTGAAGTAATTTTGATACTCAAATTTACTTTTAAAATATATTAAAAAACTTATATCTTTCCTTTTTAAAATTCGAAAAGTAAAAATAACTTTAAGAGGTGAATGAGATGTGAAATAAAAACTACAGATTGTTGTATATACGTGGGTTTGATGAAAATTAATCTCCCTCCTAACTTATGGTCATTAATAATTGAATATTATTAATAAATAATATAATTTTTTTTAAAAATGAGTGTTAAATATTTTCTTTTAAGTGGTTAATAGGGTGCTAATTACTCTTATAATTTATTGTATCTAACTAAGTCATGTTTTATATTTTTAATATTATATAATTTACTTTTTCATAGTTATTTCATTATACTATTAAATTCTTTTGTTAATTTTGTATTTTAAATTTTTTTTTTTTTTTACTATGAGCTTCACAAAGTTTGTGACTTTAACTAAGTCATCCATTACTTTTTTAATATCACATGAAATAATCTTTTTTGTCAGATTTATTAAATTATTAGGATTTAAGACTTTTTTTAATTTGATAATTTGTATTAAAATTATTTTAAAATGTATAATACCTTTAAATTTAAATTTTTAAATTTCACCATTTTCATCATTCCAATAATCTTAATAAAAACTTAAATAAATTAACTAAAACCATAATAAAATATATTATAATCAAAATCAATTAATTAAAATTATAAAAAATAGAAAAACATGAAAAGTGAAAATATTTTTGAGATACAAGTGGATGAAAGAGAATATGAAACATTTTTTGGATATAAGTCAATATGTGTGAATGAAGATAATGATATTTTTATTATTATAAAAATATTTTATTATGCTTTGATTAATTTTTTATTAATTAAATTATTATAATTTAATATGTATTTAATTATAATTATATTTATTTATTATAAAATATATATATAAATATAAATTATTAAATTATTATTATATATTATTTATATATTTATATAAAATTTATATAAATTAATTTATTTGGTTATTTCAAACTTAAAAAATTAATAAGGTTTGTGACATGATATGAATAGTCATTTTTAGAAATTTAATACAATATGGACGTTTTAAATAACTTTATCAAACTGAAAAATAATTGTAAAATATAATAGTATAATTGATTAAGTGAGAATAACTATTTTGTATGACGTTAAAAAGTGAGAAATAAATTAAATAAATATGACAAATAAAAACTAATCATAATAAATAATTTTATGATTTTTAACATAAAAGCTTACATAATGATCTAACAATATAACAAAAAAAATATGACAACTAAATTTATAACATTAAAACTGAAAAAAAAAAACTTAATTAAAAATGATAAACTACAAAAAAAAATTTATAATAATTAAGCCTTAATAGAAGCTACAAAATTCAAAGGATCCAGTCTTTATGTTTTGGGCCTGAAATGCCCCAATTTATAGAATAAGGTTGAAACAAACATGTCAGGAACATTCCAAAAGGCCCAAGCAGTGGCTCTCTTTTGTCCCCTCCATGGCCCAACCTAAGCCTCAACAATACTAGTACACAGTAACTTCTTTCTACTACCATTTGCTTTTCCAACTAGTCTTGTGCATTTGTTGCTTGGATTCATACAGCCAGTGAGGCTGATAAAATTGAAAATTGCACCAGTGATTGATTCAAGTAGATCCAATTTAATTTTTAAAATATTTTTCATATTTTTAATTATTATAAATATATTTATAATATTTTTTATTTTTTAAATTATTTTTATTATATTTTTAAAATTTTATTTATTATTAAATCAATTAAATCGATTAAATTAACTAATTAATTAACTGACGGCTCTTATTTTAAAAAACATTGGTCATCACCCCTCAAGGTCCACAAATGTCAGAGTTGCCCTCAAATTATTTATCATCCCCATCCAACCCCACCCTAGGCCAAACCAGTTTGATTGATTGGTCATTAATACCAACAAAGTTTGTCCTAGCTATAAAGATTGCAATAAAAACTACCCTCATGCTATTACTACCCAAAAAACCTTTTCACCTAAGAAATCCTATTTACTTATTGAGCCAAAAGTTTACATATCTCACAAAGGGTATAAAAATGAAAATAATTAAATTAACATTAGAGACAAATAATTATAAAATTAATAGTCTAAATAAAGACATGTTATACAAAGTGCATGAAAGACACTTTGGACAATTTATATAAATGTGGAAAAGTACAATTGCTGGCAAATTGGCAATACGTACAAGTTTTTGTAGAAAGGAGAAGGATAGAGTTTTCGGTACATCTGATTACCATGATGATGACCCGTTTTGATGAAGGAAAATAGAATGTTGTTAACGTACACGAAGGACACTGACAATAAGCCAAGCTTAGGCCAGGCTTGGTCAATATGAGTAGGGCTTAGTTGTTCACATGGCATGAATCATGCCCACTTAACTTAGCTCCTCTCAAAACTGATAATCAGTAATCATTTCTTATTAGTTTATCCAAATAGAATAATGTTTCCTGTTTCTAATAAGAAAAGAAAATTATTCATCACTTTTATATTTTTTAAGAGCCTTTATTAGGTATATTTGTGTGGTCAACATCATAATATCTTATTAGTATAATTTTTAAATATTAAGACAATAATTTTGTTAGTATATATAATTATTTATTATTTAAATTAATTTTTATTTTTAATAAAACTATCATAAATAATTAATAAATTATATATTTAATTTAATATTATATACAATGATACGATTATCAATTCACATTTTATGCACTTATTCATAAAATTAAAAGGTAAAGCGTATGTTAATCACATGGATCAAATTCATGTGAATTTATTGACTCTTATAGTTACACATAATTGTTTTTCTATTTCTAGGGGTATAATGCAAATTGAAAAATAATTTTGTGTATATAATTTATAACTTGATAAAAACGAAACATAATACATTAACACAATTATTAAGAATAACAACAAAAAAGTTTCATATAGTTTGATAAGTAAAAATTATTTAAAAATATAAATAATCCCTATCGCACATTTTATTAAAACCAATCAAGTGTAATATATTAAGAATTTAATTATTATTTGCTACAAAAAGTCATGTCAATTTTGGCTTTGCATAAACTAAACTAAATTATTATATAATAATTATAAACTTAGTTTTAACTTAATTATTCACTTTAGATTAACAAAGACGATAGTTTGATTAACGAAATAACAAAGAAAGAAAATTCAAGTCATGGCAATTAATGAGCTATTAATTAATAAATGAATAATTTCCATCTTATATGCTTCTTCAGCCAGAGAAGCATTTAAACATTAGCTCAATTAAGCTACCAACCCAGCGTTGTTTCTTGAGTCATTGAAACATTGGCTAAATTGAGCTATCAAACATTGTTCTTAATTTCTTGCTCATTGTTAGAATATTTGTTGCTTTCTAGTTTATGTAAATTTATTCTTCCATTAAATTTGTCACTAACTTTCTTGAACTTTAATCTATCAATTAATTCTTTATAATGAGTATTTATCATTTAATATTTTATCAAATAATATTGGTAACTTAACAGCACACCACCTAAAACGTAATTAAAAAATTGAAATGAATATATTCTTGATGCACCCAACAGAATTAAAATATCTTTGTGATTTTTGTTTGTCCTAACTGGCATAACATAACCCACCAAGAGTTTGAGTTCCCACAAGAAAACAGATACTACTGGAAACAAATCATTAATATTAGGTGGCCGGTCAAGAATATGGCCTGCAAAGAATACGGTATGTAATTAGAACCACTAAAATATTTGCACAATATTATCATTGTAGTAGTAGCAGCAGCAGCAGCAGCACTAGCCTGCCGACACATTCCCAAACCTGAGGCTTGGTGTTAAACTCTTAAGCCTCCTTGCCCGAGCCTAGGAGTGACCATATCATATGACATATGTTGGTCCCTTCTTTCTACATAAAGTACCATGCATTGCTCAGCTTACTGGTTGTCGTTTTGTAGATAAGGAAAAAAGACAAGTCTCAGTAACACTTGGTTGATGCAGAAAGAAAGCAAGAACTGAATTTCTGTCTTTTATATAATCATTGTATGTAGACACTTCTGTTTAAGTCCAGTAATGTAAAATTTTCTTGTTTTTCTTGGCACTTAAAAATTTTCCTTTCTTTTCTGGTTAGAACCTTACATGTGAGAATTCTGTATGTTTCTTGGCTTTTTCTAGTCCTGAAGCTCTCTTTCCTGCCAAATGATTTCTGGGTATCCATTAGTTTCTGTTTTTGTGTATAATTGAGTGGAAGCATATAGAACTAATTTGAAGTTTTTTTTTTCTTCTGTTTCTTTTGGGGGCATTTTCTAGTGATTCTTTACAATGCTTTCCGCAAAATCTGAATCCGATATCACAAGTTTGGCTCCATCATCACCTTCAAGGTCTCCAAAACGCCCTGTATATTATGTACAGAGTCCTTCACGGGATTCACATGATGGAGACAAGTCTTCTTCAATACAACCAAGTCCAATGGAGTCACCTTCACATCCCTCTTTTGGTCGCCATTCAAGGAACTCATCGGCTAGTCGGTTTTCGGGGATATTCAGGTCTTCTTCGGGAAGGAAGGGTAGCAGAAAAAGAAATGATAAAGGGTGGCCTGAATGTAATGTGATCACGGAAGAAGGTGATTATGATGAGGATAAAGCCTTTACTAGGCGGTTTCAGGCCTTAATTGCTCTCTGTAGTTTTATAATCTTGTTTACTGTGTTTTGTTTGATTATATGGGGAGCAAGCCGGCCTTACAAAGCAGAGATTAATGTCAAGGTAGGCCTGTTTATTTCATTTTTCTATGATGTTTCTTCAATATATGCTCTGTTTATTTCATTTTTCTATGATGTTTCTTCAATATATGCTCATTACAATACGTTATATCAAGTTGTAGAAATAATTGAATTGTTATTTACAATAATTTGCTTCTTTTAACATGGGTTTTGGGGTTTTGATTGTCCAAGAAGAACAAAAAGAGAAGCAGGATTTTGGGCTTAATTGATTCATAATGCGATTTAGACTGTTCATCCATGGCCCGGAACCACTGATTTGCTCATGGAGTTTGTTTCAATAGCTTGATATATAATGGGAATTTGATTGAATGGATAATTTAATCTTTAACCATTAAATATGTTCAATTTCTTTGTGCTAGTGTGAGATTTATATGGTTAGCAGTCATCCAATGGAGGGAGTCAACATGCATTGAGTCCTTATATGCTCTTGTGAACTTAGATTGTCTGACAACAGTTCATCAATATGAGAGCAGTTATATGTGTCTCATTACAAACAATTCATCCATAAATAATTAATTATTTGTTATATTCTTTCTTGAAATTCAATTCTAATGGGAAATGCAACTTCTTGCAGAGCTTGTCAGTAAATAATTTTTATGTTGGGGAAGGTTCAGACCTCTCTGGTGTTCCAACCAAGATGCTTACAGTTAACGGCTCCTTGAGGATGAGCATATATAACCCTGCTTCGATATTTGGCATTCATGTTACCTCCACACCAATCAATCTCATATACTCAGAAATCCCAGTTGCTACTGGCCAGGTAACAAGTCTTTCCTTGCCCATATCTTCTTACTGGCTACAACATTTAAAGCCAATCCAATCCAATTCAGTAAAGGATTATGGATTCTTTGGACTTGATTAGACCCTTCAAAGCAGTGAGGCCAATTCCAAAATCTCATCTAAAATTTGAAGATTTATGTCAAGAACTTAAAGCATGTCTCTATTAAAGTATCTTTCATACATAGTGAAGCAGTGCTAATTCTTATGTGAACAGTTGAAGAAGTACTATCAGCCTAGAAAGAGTAGAAGAACAGTGTCAGTGATTGTGGAAGGTGATAAGGTTCCCTTATATGGAGCAGGATCAGGTTTAACAGTTTCACAAACTGGTATTGTAGTTCCATTGACACTGAAATTCGAAATCCGGTCTCGAGGCAATGTAGTTGGGAAGCTGGTGAGAACAAGGCATGTAAAGCAAATATCTTGCCCTGTGGTCCTTGATTCCAGTAGCTCAAAGCCTATCAAGTTCAAGAAAGATACATGCACATATGAGTGATTGTTAAATCTCCTTCTCAAGAGTTAAAGGCATTGCAGCATATCACGAGCAGTTCGAGTTGCAGAAGTTCACAGAAGAAATCACTGGCACTTCAAAAATGGCTACTGAATATTCTAGTTCTTTGTCTCTTCCTTTTGAGTTCAGCTGATGCAAGATATATGCAAATATAAATATGCATACTCTATACGACTGCTGCCTGTGTGCGCATACTATTATGTGAGTATGATCAATGTTGTTAAAGGGTTTCAGTCAAATCAATTAATGTTAGGCAATCTATCTTAGCCCAGTTTCCCATGAGTCCATGACATACATTACATTAACCTACAAAAGCAGAATTAAGCCTTCCAGCAAAATATTTTTGAAACAGACAACAGTAACTGGCAAATGGTGTAAAATTCAATCCCACAGTAGTTATGTTCCATTTATTTTGGTAAGAGGTTGATATATTACCTCAATTAAATTGTTTAAAGTATTTGGGAATTAAAAAATATATTTCTTTTATGATATTATATGAGAAAATACGTTAATTTTAGATAATATATCGTAGTTATACTTTAAAAAATTGAAAGAAAATACTATTCTTTCTTTCATTAAATATAAAATAATAAAAATATACACAAGCTAGCTCATAAACTTAAATCAGTTGCTTATCAGTTTAAGCGAATTTAGTTTTACTTAAATAAGATAATTTATTTATTAAATAAGCAAACTTGAATAAATTTTTATCAAATCGCAATTTTGAATATTTGATTAGACTTGACTCATTTATTGTTATAATGTTAAAATTAATGCCATTTAAATAAAAGTGATATAATAGAATAATGATGCTACAAAAGAAACATAAAAAAAGATTATCTCAAAATTCCAAACGTGGTAGAACTTACATATTTATTTTTATACTTTTCTTTTCATAGCATTAGCATGTTTCTATTTTGTTATAATTAAATTATGAAAGAATATGAACTTTATATTTTATTGATTGTTTAATATTTTTATTGACAATAAATGGAAATTTGTTTTAAATTTTTGAAGACTTTTTGTGATCATGGTTATAGTGAACATCAACATATTATACTCAAAAGAAGAAACATATTATTTGGATTGATAAAATAATTTCTACCTTATATATATATATATATAGAGTTATTGGGAGCTCGTTCATAGCTTCGATGTCCGGACTCTCCACATTCATGAAAAATGATGTGCCATATCCCACATGCCAGCTTTTATTCATATCCAAAAGTTCAAGATCTGCAAGCTAACAGTTCCCAAGTTGCAGTAAATCATAATGATTAAACCTGTTTCTCTTCGCATCTTCAACAGCTAACGTTAATTGGATTGGAGTTGTTCAGATTTTGAAGGATTGACAGGGGTTTTTTAAATTAAAAAAAAAAAAATTTTAACACCTGTTTGACAAACTAATTTCCATGGTAGAGCACGGTTTTTGAACAAATTTAAAAACTTTCAGAAACTTCTCAATCCACCAATTTGATGGGTTGAGAATGTAAGAGTTTTTTTTTTTTTACTTTATTTAATTTTAACTATTCGATCTTTATTTTATTTCTATAATTTCTACTTAATCATCTTCTTAACAATCTAAAAAAACTACAACCACAGGCTTAATCTAATAGTAGGTGCATATCTCAACTTGATTTAAATATTAAGTTTGACTCTGCACCACCTAGTTGTAACTCAAAAAAAAAAAACCTAAAAAAACCTAGAGTCTCCTATTTAGAGGGTATTTTAATAACTTTAATATGAAATTTTCATTTAACTTTACCTTCTAACTAAACAAAATATATTATAAACCATATTTTACTTCCTTTCTAAACAAGAAAAAATTAAATTATTAACTTTATATAAACTTTACCTTACAATACTTCAAAAAAATCTTACTTTGCCTTACCAATCAATTTCCCAAACAGACCATTAAATACAATTGTTCTTATGTGTCTACTAGGCCTTTGGCCTGGTGGACCCTTAAATGGAGAAGAACTCGGGTTTGAATCGCTTCCCAAGCCATTGGGATTATTCCCCTCCCCTAACCTTTCAAATGCGCTCTAACCATTAACTGTTTTCCCACTAATAACCACCCATCATTCCCCATTAACAACTAGCCATTGTATTGCACCCAAAAAAAATTGCAGTTATGTGTCTCTCCTCCAATATGACTTTTTTAAACGCTAATAATCCCCTTTTCAACAAAATATCGTAGAATTCACATTTCTTTTTCTCACACACATTCGCATATATATATATTCAATCAAATCCTAATTAACAAAAAAAATATCATAAAAACAATCAGCCTTGGGAGCTTTATTTCCAGAAAACCAAATGATAAACATGCAACAGTTCCTTGCTACATAAAATTTTCAAGAGACAAGAACACGAGTCCATTTCCAAATAACATGAGCAGGCATACTCCATTTCCACGTTCGTAGGAATTAGATACCCAAAAAAAAAAAAAGGGAAAGGAAACTGCATTTCCAATTGATTTGATGGTTGTTGGCAGCTTTACAAGGTTGGACATATGCAAAAGACTACAGCGGAGAAGGTGGATAGAGGAAGCTAGACTGGAATCAAGGCCTAGTCATGTTATGTCAACTGCCATGAGGACCATGACTCATTCTACAGGGAATACAATAGCTGATACTAAGCATTAGAATATATTAAATCCAAGGAAGAACAGGCAGTGCCAAGGATTTGCAGATAAGAAAACACTTGTAGATTCTAAGCTCCATATGAACATATGTTTTCAAATCCCATGTATTCCTCCCTCTCAATCTTTTTGATCATGTGTGCTATGCCAACCCCACCTGTTTGAAGAGAAACAAAAGCCTTCAATAATGTGAATTCTAACATATGAGATTTTTATGAGAATCTCAGAACATGGAAGAATGCGTCAACCCATGTGTTCAAAGTGACACATACCTAGCGATAGTGCACTCACAAAGATCGTCAAAGCCAAAATGAAGATTATTAAGGATGCTCTCCCTAATATACTAATCAATTTTCTGACCACATGTTGCCCTACAAAGGCAGCAACTAAAGCCACGGCGAAGAAGTAGAGAGCTGTTTAAAATTAGAAAATCATTGTGTAAGTTTGCAAGGAAAATAAATTCCTTAAATATACTCATTGGTTCACTATTGCATTTTGATAAACATGAAATTCAGCATCAAATCCAGCTAAGTTACCGTAAGGAACTGGGAAGCGCTTTAGCAGGTAATATTCTATAACAGACATAGAAGCAGAGAAAGTCATAACGAATGTGGCTGTGGCACTTGACACCTAAATGGAAGTGATATGAGATACATCAGTCCAAGCATAAAGTTGAGTTTTATTTTCCTACGTGGTATGTGATGGGCAATTGCACCTGAGGGGAGATTCCTATCTCCAGAAAAAGAGGGCCTAAAATGAATCCTCCACCAAGTCCAAGCATCCCACCCAGTATTCCTGCCAACACACCAATGGCACAATAGAGAACCAGTTGCTGTACTCCCCAGTTTGCACTTGCTTCTCCCATGGAAGCAATCTTTCTCCGTCCTTTGTACAGGCTAACTGCCTCATATGCTGTTACTCCAACGGCTACAGGGATCTGAAAAAGAAATATTAATACATGTTCTGGCAGAGAATATGTGATAATGGTTTTTAGGAAATAGGCAAGATGTATAATCTTTCACTGTCATACTGAACATACCTGCAATGCATTTAATACCCAATATGTTACTGAACAGGTTGTCAAGTAATTCTGTGTCAAACAGGTATAGGTTTTCCCATCATTCTAGCTCATGCTACAGCAAATGAAACAATCAACCGAATGAAATAGCAACAAGAAGAAAATGAAACCTTGCCAATCTGCAAACCAAGAACTATCAGCCACACAGCAACAAGAAGTCCAAGTTCCTTCCAGTGAACATTCTCAGCAATAGATACCTGAGAAGGTTACATGAGTCAGTCCTGAAAAACCATTGGTCAATGAGAGCCAACTGCAAATACTCCTACCTCCTCTTTTTTGGACTGATTGGTTTCTGCTTCAGAAGCGCTGACGGGCACATCTGGATGAGGTTTGTCCTCCTCCTCTTCAACTGTTTGTTTTGATCAATCATCAAATTAGCCTTGCATGTGGAAAGAAGGGAGAAAATAAAAAGAAAATACTATAAAAAGAACTTGAAAATAAGCCCAGCTGAATTTCATAAAGAACACACCCACAAATTCCAACTGTCTAGTGGCCTCCTGAAAACACAGATGAACAGTCAAAGCAAGGGAGAACAGGAGATGGCATAAGTCATTATAACTTAGAATATAATAATGATTTAAATAAAGCTTAGAGAGTAGGGAAAGTAAAGGTACCTTTTTCAACTTGGTTTCTTTTTTCCATGTTTCAACCCCCTTAAAGTATGCCTTGGATGATGTGACTGCAGGTTACACAGGATAATCAGGGGCGTAATCCAATAAAATTAGCAGAGGGAGAATCCTAATAATATCAATACCTATGAAGAGAATGATTAGCAAAATCGTAATTGTCCAGTCAGGAAAAATCACATTGAGGGCAACTCCTATGCTAATTCCAAGAACCAACATTGGTTGAAATAGAAGTGCCAGATCATAGTCAATGATAGGCAGTTCAAGGGTAGGATGCCTTAGTTTTAAATTGTAGTAAACTGTTGCTGCTGCTGCACCTGTGATCATACCTAACAAAGCAAACAGAATCAACACCTTGAGGATATATATATTAAGAAAACAGTAATATAATGGCAGAAACCAGTTGAAATTTTGAATCAAATTGGTTGAAGGATAAAAATGATGAAAACATGATAAAAAATTTTAAATAAAACTATGAGTTTATGCAATACTCATTCTTGCTTTTAGATTTGTAGTCCCTAGTGCTCTGTGACTGTAAAATTGAAAGGTAAAAGTTATCATGCACATTAAAGGGACAACTTTCTCTTACACTTTGATAAGGCTGTTGATGATTTGGCATCAAAACCAATGATCAGGGTAAGCATAGGAACAAAAATACCACCCCCACCAACACCCCCCACACTCCCACATGCAGCACCAAAAAATCCAATTAAGCTAGCAAGCACAATTTTCCAGCCAAATTTCATTCCCTGCAAAGCGACTCTCAAAAATTAGACAAGTCCCGTAATTCAAAATTTAGAAGCATGTGTAACCAAGAGAGAGAGATTCAAAAGAACTTCGATCAAAGAAGATAATCAAATAGAAATTATGACCATGGACTCTGCTTATAGTGGGATAAGCTCATATAGCATAAAACCATTTTATGGTTAGACAGCTAGAGTGCTCGATAAATAATTACATTGCTCGATAAATAATCACATAGAATTTGATAATATTGCATGCAAAACTGAAGGTAATGAAATGCTGAATTTACCGGCCAAACATGTTTATAACCCACTCGACCTTTTTGGTAAAAGAAATTCGATGATCGGACTACATAATGGGACTTGACCACTTCAGTTTTATAACTTGAACCTTCGTGTTTCAATCTTGTTTCTCCTAAAACAGGTATTGAAGCTAGAACTAAAAAACTACCCAAAATTGCTCCCAGCAACATCATACCCCACCTCTTCGACTGAATCACAGCCATATGATTCCTTATTCTGCCCCCCACTCTCTGTAACTATCAAGCTTCCTTGGACATAATCTATCAAACCCAAAACTACAGTCTGAGTTCTAATTTATGGCTCTTATACATTTTCCAAGTGCACTGGAAGCAGAAGATACTCTCAGCTAGCCACTAACTAGAAAAAATATCAGCAACCCAGGAATAGTCTGAATCCAACTGATAAACATCCATTGCTTTTATGATCACATCCTAGGTCATAAACGCCAGCCTTACATTCAATCAGTAGCCTCTCTCACTTTCTGCTTTCTTTCTTCAACAGGTACACATTAACTACTCTTTCTAACTTTGCATCTATGGGGTGTAAATGAACGGAAACAACTCGCAAACTACTCGAGATTGACTAAAAAAATACTCTAAATCAACTCAAGATTAATTGAGCTAGCCAAATTCAAATATCAAAATACTCGACTCGAGAGGGTCACAAACCTAATCGAACTTAAACATATTTACAATATTACCAATCAAGTTTAATCGAGTTTATTCGAACCCAAATTTCAATTTATAGAATTTATAAAAAAAATTATATAAATAAATAAGGCTAATTGAGTCCAGCTCGAATATTTGAGTATTTGACCGAGCTCGAGCTCGAGCTTAAAAATTAAAACTCGATCGAGCTTGAGTTTCAAGTTTTCAAGTCGAGCTTAAGCTTGACAGGTTCCGGCTCAATTACACCCCATGCAAAACAAAAAGAAATGAAGTGACACAAAAAGGGGTCAGAAATCGTTTCCTTGAAGCTTTATAACATTATTTCAACATTTCAGGGCCTTTTCCTTTGTCTCCCCCGAGTGAATACAAACTTTGAATATCATCAAGAAAATGACAATAAAACATCATGTCATGCACAGTAATTTAATTTATTGCGATATTCGCCCCCATCAGAAATCCAGTGCACACACCAAATGCATAAAGTAAACTAAATTCTATTAATTTAGATGTGATGTGAAAGTTTGGACTTGCAGATGCCTACTGCAACCACACACAGCCATATTGATCACCCTTCACATTTCTCATGGTTCAGAACTTATCCATGAACTATATTTCAATAGCTACTGATAAAATATAGCATATACAAATCCCGACAAAAATGATTCAGTTGTCTATTCTCATATATCCAAAAATATGCAAGTTGCTTTTCTTGATCAAATGTTCAGATAAAGAATCTGAGCTAAGTAATTTTGCACTCTTCAGGAAGATGTTACTGTATGCTATGTTGCACGAAAACAAAACACAGAAATGGGGAACATGGAAACGGACATAGGAAACGATAATCTTTAAAAATTTGTAAAAGAAAATGTGGAAAAACATGAAAAATAAGAAAACGTGGAAGAAACGTGAAAACGTTCCGAAACGGGAAACGTGACTTATCAAAAGTTCTCGTGCTACATAGATTGTAGGTCAGTTCTCCAAAATGCAAAGTGTACTTAGAATTAGAATTTAATACAACTACAAAATTTAACATTGTTGCATTAACTCATAAGCTTGAGTATTTGAATTTGGCACTTTAATTCTAAATATGTAAGTGCGTGTAACACAAAAAACGCACACATCTAATAAAAGCCTTTCCAGGACAGCAGAAACTACTAAATCAATATAATGCACTATTTGTCATGACGGAATATTTTTTATAAGACTCAAAAAACAACCTCATTGTTTAAGGGTAAAGTATATTCAACACAAAAATAGTGGTTGTGGCACAGGAAAGAATACTAAAAGTCCTCCGAGATTTATCGCAATCTACACTTCTATCTGTGCTTTTTGGAAACTAGCAATTTTGTACTCACACTACTATCAGCGGGAAGTATAAGATTTCAAGGGATTAAATAGTTTAATCATACAAAAACAGGCTAAGTACAAATAAATTTTACGTTTTCAAGGACTAAAATCTGATCTAGTTTGAAATATTGAGGATTAAAATCTAACAAAAATTTTATTAGTTAAATTTTATGGACTAAAGTCATTAATAAATCATAAAGACCAAATTGTAGATTATGGCAAAACTCAAAGGCAGTACTCTAAAAAACAGCTAGAACATCACCTCATGCTTGTGATATATAGTTAATCCTAGTCGTACAAGCTCCATCCAATTCCTATGAACATGGAGGATGTGGTCCAGGGATGGGATGTAAACCAACATTATTCTGGGGAATAAATGATCTCCGACAACTCCACCAATCACATTGAATTATGGGTGTGCAAATCATCGGTTCGGTTAATTCAATTCGATTTTTTATTAAAATCAGTGAAACTGAATTTTTTATTTTTCAAACCAAATTGAACTAAAATTTTTGAAAGAACTAATTTAACCAAACTTTACAGATATACAAACCGAACCTATAAAATTTTGGTTCAATTTGATTCAATTTAAAGAAATTACATATATTTTAAATTTGGTTCGGTTTAAATTGATCTGATTTAATAATAATTTTGGTTTTTCAGTTTTTTGTATAAAAAATGAACCAAAAATCAAAAATTTTTTTAAATGAAAATTGAACCGAACTGAATCGATTGAATTAAATCGATTTGGTCAGTTTTTTCAGTCTAGCCCGGTTTTCGCTCTGCCCCTACATTGAACCAAGAAAAAAGGTGGCTACATAAAACTTGCCCTGGACTGCTCTCCAACACTTAGTGTAGAATACCGTTAGTCAATTGACAACTTGTATTTGATTTTGGATGCTAAATTGAACAGATTATGGACAATAACCAACCTATGGATGCCATAGGGGCCCAGCCTGAAGGATATATCATGCACCAAACGCCAGATAATTAAGATCTCGTGGAAGAATTCCAGCCATATATCGTGGAGGAAATTCCAGCCATCTGTCACAGAAGGCTTCTCAAGCAAGATTATATCATTCAAGATAGCAAACATCAAATAAAAGTAGAGATACAACAAAAAAAATGTGATTGTTCAACTTTCAAACTATATGACCCCATTTGAAAATAATTGCAAAGCTTTCTTCTTGGAGGTTTGATTCCTTCCAATTACATGGTATACCTCAACAACAGTGTCCACAAGTTACTGGTATCAAACTGTAACAAATCCACTGATGATGAAATACACTACATCACCTAATCTGCAAATTTTACCTCAAGCCTCCTAAGGAAGCATATTTTGGTGAATGCAATATAGATTTCAACAGAAGCTCATGCCAAGAGCACATAGATAATCTCAAACATTGTTTATTCTCACCCACTAGCACGACATTAATAGATTCAATGGAATAAAGAACCAGGTATCTACAGTTGCATTTCAATACAATTTGCAATTGATCCTAAATGCTGATACCCTACTGATCGAGGAACACCTCGTGTTACATCAGTAACTTCAATGAGAAGCAATTTAACTTGGTGTTCTCTCAACCCGATAATATTACACACTTCAAATTAACTGTTATAACAAGCTCCTTTAGTGCGAAGCCTTTTTCTTCCATCCAGATAATTCAGGCAACAAATCAAATTCTTTTTGAGAGAAACCGTCAATATTTACTAAAGTCCATTGGAATTAGTTAAAATGAAGTAAACTAAGCCTAAACATGCTTAGGATGTTAAAGAATGCTTTTATCCTAAAAGACCACATGCAAAAAATGAACATAACATAATATCCATTACTATATCCTCAATCTTCATTACCTTCCCAACAACATCAGCTCCGAAGTTCCTTTACCATACAATTATTTCTTTAAACCAGATATCTTCACTTGATAGTGTTCCCACAGCTTCCAAAGGAGGTAAGCTGAACAAATGAAGACTGATCACAGACTCAAAACCACAATGAACCCCGCTTCCATGTAATTCACTCAATAGGAATTAGTCTCAGTGTAACAGAAAAACCAAGAGTCTTTCTAGTGGTAATCTACATCCATAACGTATCCAAGGTGACCAACTTGCATTCTACACCCTTCTTATTCCCAGTCAGAACTACATATAATTCAAAATGTTAAATAGAATCCCTTTCTCTCCAGCAGACTAGTCTAAGACTACTTGGAAGTTGAAACCTTCATCTGAAAATACTTAAGTAGAGGTTCTAATCTACTGAGTAAATACATACACTAGGCTTAGAAAATTTTCAAACAAGGTTTTCTACTTAAGAACTTACATATGCAACTTAAATAGTTAGGCACAGATCACTTAAATATATGAACTGTCACCAGCAAATTGTGCAAAACTAGATTACAAACCCTCCACTCATTCAAAATATGCAAGCTCACCCTACACGATCAAATTGAAAACTAAACAAAACCAGGGTAAAGTACTACCACCATCATATCATGCAGAAGGCTCCATCATCAGTGTAAAATTGTAACGTCTCATACAACAGTTATCCCACGACTTATTCCAAATAATTCAATAATAACAAAACAAGTTCTTGATGCATTTCACAACAATAATAGAATATATAACACACACACACACACAGAGATATATATATATATATATATATATATATATATATATATATATATATATATATATATATATATATATATATATATATATATATATATATATATCCAAAGAAAGAACAAATTTAATACTGAAATATTCATTTAACATTGGAT
>CATIWR010056539.1:0-40542 GCA_949677035.1 Omphalea diandra | reverse complement strand
TCAATGAGTATTCTCTACCAAATTACTTTTAGGTCGAAGCCATTAACACTGCATGTTATATTGCAAAAAAAGTTTTTAAAAGACCGATTCTCAATAAAACTTCTAATGAGCTATGGAATGGTAGAAAATCCAAGATATCATACCTAAGAATATTTGGATGTAAGTGCTATATTTTGAACACCAAGGATAATCTTAGGAAATTTGATTCCAAAACCAATGAAGGTATCTTCTTGGGATATTCCACCTCAAGCAACGCATATAGAGTCTTTAAGAAAAGTTCAATGGTAGTTGAAGAGTCTATGAATGTTGTTTTTAATGTATCTAGTAAACTTGATCTTATGAAAAGTATTTTTATTGATGATCTTATAGGTGATCTTGAAAAGCTGGAATTGGATGATTCTACAATAAGAGTTGATAAAGATAAAGAAGAAGGTGATTCATCAAGAGTAGATGAAGACCAAGATCATCAACAACAAGTAGAGCCAAGCCAAGATCTACCCAAAGATTAGAGATTTTCCAAGTATCACCCCAAGGATTTGATCATAGGTGATACATCTAAGGGTGCAAGTACTAGATCTCAACTTCATCATTTAGATAATAATCTTGCATTTATTTCTCAATTTGAGCCAAAATCAATTGATGAGGCTCTTGATGATGAGAGTTGGGTATTTGCTATACAAGAAGAACTCAACCAATTTGAGAGAAACAAAGTATGAGAACTTGTCCCTAGGCCTAAAGAACACCCAATCATAGGTTGTAAATGGGTATTTAGGAACAAGTTAGATGAACAAGGTTTCATCATTAGAAACAACACTAGATTGGTTGCTAAGGGATACAACCAAGAGGAAAGCATAGACTATCATGTAACCTTTGCCCCCGTAGCAAGATTAGAGGCTATTAGAATTCTCTTAGCATTTGCATGTCACATGAATTTTAAACTTTTTCAAATGGATGTGAAAAGTGTCTTTTTAAATGGCATTATAGAGGAGGAAGTATATGTTAAACAACCTCCTAGTTTTGAGTCTCATTGTTTTCCAAACCATGTTTTCAAATTGAACAAAGTCTTGTATGGATTAAAACAAGCTTCAAGAGCTTGGTATGAAAGGCTTAGTTCATTTCTCTTGCAAAATGATTTTGAAAAGGGAAAGGTGGACACTACACTATTTGTTAAAAACACAAGCAAGATACATTAATTGTTCAAATCTATGTTGATGATATTATCTTTAGTGCTACTAATGAATCTCTTTGTGAGCATTTTTCTAAATGTATGACTAGGGAATTTGAAATGAGCATGATGGGAGAGCTCAAGTTCTTTCTCGGTCTACAAATCAAGCAATCCAAAAAAGGGATCTTCATCAACTAAGCCAAGTACACAAAGGAGATACTAAAGAAATTTGACATGGATGGTTGCAAGGTAGCTAAAACTCCAATGAGTAGTACCATCAAGCTAGACAAGGATGAATTGGGTAAGGTGGTAGATGAAAAGAGATATCAAGGTATGATCGAATCTCTACTTTATCTTACTACTAGACTAGATATCATGTTTAGTTTTTGTATGTGTGCTAGGTTCCAATCCTCTCATAGAGAGTCACACTTGAATGCTATTAAAAGGATTTTTAAATACTTGTATGTCACAAATCACTTAAGGTTATGGTATCCTAGGGAGTCATCTTTTAGCCTTGTACGGTATTCGGATGCGGATTACGCAGGCAATTTATTAGATAGAAAAAACACTTTTGGGACTTGCCAATTTATAGGTGAATGCCTAGTTTCTTAGTTTAGTAAAAAGCAAGTATTGGTTACTTTATCCACCACGGAAGCCGAGTATGTGGCGACAGGTTGTTGTTGCACCCAAGTTTTTTGGATGAAACAACAATTGAAGGATTTTGGCAAACTGGTTGATCACATTCCCATTAAATGTGATAACACAAGTGTTATTAATCTCTCTAAGAATTCAATCCAACATTCTAGAAGTAAGCACATAGATATTAGACATCATTTTCTTAGAGACCATGTGCAAAAATATGATGTTGTGTTGGAATTCATTGACACAAATCATCAACTTGCAGATATTTTCACTAAACCTCTAAATGAAGAAAGGATAAACTTCATTAAGAGTGAATTAGGAATGTTTGATGGTAGCTCCTTAAAGTGAAAATTTTTTATCTTATGTGCAATATTGCTATGTGTATTGATGTTTGTTGATTTGTGATATTTGTTGGTGATAGAGTTAAGTGGATCACAATGTCTTTTAAAATTCAACTATTTTTCATTGATGACTCGTAATTTGCAGTCACTATTCCTTCTTCACAGTCGCAAATTATAAGTCAATTTCACCTGGCTGTCAAACATTAATTCGCGATCGCGAAATTTCCTTTCTACCATAAATTTTATTAGATTTTCAAAATTTTGACTGTTAAGGCTCGTATTACAAAGAAAAATTTGTCCGTTACTCACATTTTTCAGAATTCGCGGTCGTGATTTAAGAAATCACAGATGCAAATTTGGGTTTGGGTAACTGCCTGACATTAATGAGATTTGATGACCAACCATTTCCAACCCTTCATAACTCTTCTTCTAGCCGTTGATATGCCACTTCAAAGGCTATATAAACCCCTCAAATAGTGTTTTTCATCACTTCATCTCAATTCTCAAACACTAACACTCTTCAAGCCTCAATCTTCTTCTAATCTTTCTTACTTGCAATGGCCCCCAAGAAAATCTCTAGAGCAAGTAAGAGCAAAGCAGTGGCTCAATCTTCTGGACCCCTTGCCGTTCAAAAAATGAAAGGTATAACCAAAGAAGAGAAGGAAAGGTATAAGGCCAATACTTCCAAAATAGTTCTACCTAATAAAATTCCTTCATCCTTTCTCTTGGAGACACTCGACATCAACAATGAAGTGTGAGCATTCCTATCAAATCTCGGATGGAACGAGTTCATCTTTCGAGATGAACCCGACTATGAGGAGGTGGTGCAGGAATTCATGTGCACCGTCCAATTAAGCAGAAAAGTCAAATATCCTTCAGGTTAATATGGGTTAGTACTCTGAGCATTCAGCGACCCTTTTTATATAACCTTTGACCAAATTTCATCCCTTTTTAACTTGTAAGTCGGAGAACACATTCCTTTCATCATCTCCGCACTTGATGTCATCTACTCCAAATTTTGGTTAGAGATTTCTATTGAAACCAAACACGACCCTCGTTTCTCTCTAGCCAAACACATAAAGTCTTTACACCTTTGGATCCTTCATCGCATCATCACTTTCTCAATCAATGTAAGAGGTGATGGCAATGAAAAGGTATCCCAAAAGACTTGGCATTTTTGTTCCACTTTGTCAAAAATAAACCAATCCAAACCGACCAATACCTTGTGGATCAATTGATTCACATGAGTATAAAGCCAAAAAGCCAATTTCTCTTACCCTTCATATTACTGTCATTTACAGATATGTTGGAGCACTTGATTAGGAAAAAGAAAAATTCCTCACCAAGAAGTTCCTTCCATCCCAAAACTTTCTAGACCTTACCTACTTAATCAAGGCCAAAGCCATACACCCGGATACTTACGCTTATACCTTGGGTGCTTTCAGTGCAAAGCGGATGGAGAGTTCACAAGTCTCTAAGAGGAAGAGGCTCCACATTGAAGAAGACACAATTGTTGTTCCTTCTCCTCCTTCGAAACCAAAGTCTAAGTTGTCTTTTACCACCATTAACAACGAATTGGACAAACTGATGAGGATGATGAAGAGAAGGTTCCTCTTCCTTTTACACTTTCACAGTGATATGATGGATCTTCAAGAGAAACTAGGAGTTCCTCCTTGCCACCTTCAGGACTTCACAGAGTTTGATGACACTCAAGATGAGGATGGTAATGAACATGTTAAGGATGGGGCTAAAGCTGAGGGAGCCACATAAGAGCAAGCTGCAGATACTTCTGGAGATGATGATGATTCTCCCAGTTTCTAGCTTAGGAATCTATTTTTCTTGTTTTCTAGTTATTTGTTTAGTTTGCTTTTATTTTTCAACCTTGTGTTATCCTACAATTGTCAATAAATAAAGTGTGTTTTTCTTGCAAATACTTGCTTTATGTGATTGATTCATTCTTCTTTATGATTTGCTTTCTCATGGTTACTCCTAGTACATACTTATGCTTATTCACATTCTCCTCTAACACCGTCTTTTTTATCTTGCCAAAGGGGGAGAGATAGACACTAAGAAAAATCTAAGTTTAAAGTCTAAGGAGGAGTAAGTAAAAATAACTTTCAGCCATAACATAAGTTGAGGGGGAGCTTCATACTATCACACTTAGTATTTTTAAGGCATTTATCTTAAATTAATTGAATGTCATACTTAGAATTTTATCTTAAGTGTTCATTGATTCAATAGTATATTTAACTTCACATTTCTGCATTTATCTTTTAACTTTGGATCAATTTAAGTTGTCAAAATCAAAAAGGGGGAGATTGTTGGACTAGGAGGGTTAATCCTAGGTCTAAGAACTCTTTTGATCTTGACAAAGGAGATTGATCATTATTAATGGTTTATTTAAGTGTTATTTTGCAGAAATTTGTAGGATTTTTAAGTGAATTGGATGGAGCTTTTAAACTCCAAGTTGACTCCTAAATTGCGACTACAATCTTAGATTCGCAATCGCAATCCATGTGAAGACTTGTTAGAAATCAGACAAGCAAAATCACGGAGCCATTCTCAACCACGACTCACCCAAAAGAAGAAGCCCAATGGTGACAGACTGATTCGTAGTCTATGTAGCATCAGAGTCACGACTGCGATTTTCAAAAAGCCTCAAGAGGGAAACAAGTCCATAATCAAAGCTTGACAAATGTCTAGATGACCGTTGGAAGACAAAAATCGCGAAAGCAACTTGTTGGTAGAGATCGCGATTTGTAAAGTGGAAGATGCAATTTCTGAGAGACATATTCGCGTCCCAAGTCTCGACCTGTACAAAGAAATTTGCGACTACTACTTTTGTTAGCAAAAAAAAATTCAATAGCTATATTTTCCTAGTGAACCAATGGCAAGAAGACACTTGGACTAGCCATCAGACACAAATGGGGTTTTCCGCTGCAAGTTTTTAGCTCCCGTATGAAAATTTGGAATTCTCAACCGCGAATGAGCAGTAGCGATCGCAACTTTAGCCTGACAAGCAATTAATGCAAAATTTGTCTAGCATACCTTAAAGATTTAATACCAGTTTTATTGCAACATCTCTTTAGTGGGTAGAGGTTATAAATACCTCACCAAACAGATGTAAATGCAAGAGAATTGATAACTTTATAATCAAACTCTTGCAGTTTTACTACTCAATATTTTCTATTCTTTTAGAGATTGTTTGATGTAAGTATAAACACCATTTGTAAAGGTTGTAGTGTGAGCCTATAAAAACACAAGTGTAAAGGTTGTTGTGTGAGTCTTGAAAACATAAGTGTAAAAGTTAATGTGTAAGCCTTCAAGACACAAGTGTAAAAGTTTGGTGTGAGCTTGAAAACACCATTGGTAGATAGTGGAACACCCAATTGCTGAGAATTGAGGAGTGGATATAGGGTCAATTATACCCGAACCATTATAAATCTTGTGTCTACTTTCTACTCATTCTCTTCCCTATCTTCTTGTTTTAATTTTTATACACCAATTCAACCCTCCTCTTCTTGGTACATAGGGCCAACATAAGCTTTGAAAGAAAGATGATTGGAACAACCATGCATTTGAAAAGCTTAATAAAGTGAAATAGCATAGCAATAAGAGTCGAGTTTCCTTCACTTTTTAATATATAAGCAATATGATATGACCATATATTATAGAGTAGTCATAGACTAGTCTCCATAGATCTCAATGATATTTTTAGCATAGTTTGAATTTAAAATTCAATTCAAACTAATAACTACTTTGTCCCATAACTGTTATTTCTATATTTATAATTAATTCATTTATAATCAATTATGAAATTAAAAATTTATTTAATGTCACATACACACACATGCCAAGTGCCATATTTGACCATTAAATATCATTTTATTAAATGGTCAATTAAGGCAAATCCATTAGAGAATTTAGAATTTCCGTTCATCTAAATTTAAGCATCAAGGCAGGTCAAATCTTATAAATTACTTGAAAGTTTTGTAAACGTTCAACGTTAGATTCTTGAAATTAATTCCTTTACATTCTAGATTTACATAACCTCTAAACATAATAATCTCCCACTTAGGTTATGTGACCAGTTACACAAACAACCTTTATAGTTTCACGCAAAAAGAAAGGTGTTTCTCAACTTAAACCTTTATATGGTGCAATGAATTTAAAATTTTAACAAAAGTAACTTGATGTTTAAGTCAAAATTTCTATATGTTAGAATTGGAGTTGCAGTAAGAAATTTTATATTAGTTGACTTAAAATCACTAAAAATTTTAGCACTATTAAAGCCTTATGCTACAACTTAAATTCATGAACACTTATGAAAGTTTATTTGAAAGGTCTCAAACCCATTCTAGTAGATGTACTTCTAATTAGATCTCTCGGGAGTCTTTTTATGAATGGATCTGTTAAGTCATTGCTAGACCTTATAGACACAATGGTTATGATACTATTATTAATCAACTGTCTCACATATATATGCCTTAAACTAATATGTCTACACTTACCATTATGGATTTTACTAAATGCTCTAGACATAGTCCTTGACGATCACAATATAAGGAGATGGTTGGCATCAATGTGGCCATAACTTAAGTTTTAATAATAAATTTTATAGCCCTTCTACTTCCTTGCCTATAGTTGATAAGACAATGAATTCTAACTCTATTTTTGAATGCGTAATACATGATTGTTTCTTAGATGCTCGTGACATAACAACTCCACCTAAAGCAAATATCCAACTTGAAATAAGAAGGGAGAAAAGTCAAGCTAGCCACAAAAAGGGCTAACCTACCCTATTCGATGATGTTAGAAACTTGAATGGTAAAAACACTAGCACACATCCTAATTAACTACCCAAAATAAATAGGAAACAATGGATCATGGGAGTAGCAAACCCTTCCCCTTATGGATCAACACTTCAAAGCAATAGGAATAAGGTAAACAAGGCACAAAAGAAGTAACTTAATTATACAAGCCAAAACATATATTTTTGGTAATCATTGCCACAAAAATGAAGAACAAGGGTCATAGGTTTTGCAACCTACCCCAATTTTTGCTATTGAAGGCTTGCAAAATCCTAAAAAGACTAGAAAACACAAATGAACAACATAAGATGAAGTTCGTAAAAACAGTATTATAAATAGTGAAGAGACTTATGTAAACCAATTAATGGTTTATATAATAATTTCAATGGTTTGTACAGACAACAAACTATCTGTACAAACCTCTATGATTATCAAATCCAAAAATAAGAAAGAGAAGAAAGAAAGAAAAAAGGTAAAGGGAAGGGGATACCCTATGCAATATCTCTTGCCCTTAAAAGCACTTTTAATATAATTAAAATTCTTCAAATGCAAAGGAAACAATTTGAAAAGTTAAACAAAGCTTGGTTTTTTTTTTTTTTTTATCTTGAATACTATTGGTATGTTTTAAATGTTTGTGTTTTCTATGTAAGATAAGGTTTTCTAAGGTCTAAAATGTGATTTTTGTGGAGTCATATTAGGGTTCTCCAAGCATCTTTTCCTCCCTTAATTGAAAGGGTATTTATAAAGGAAAGAATGGATGTAACTAACCAGATGGCTCGAATTACACATTATCCTATACCCTTTATACATAAGAATAAGGGATGCTCTATTTGAGAGTTGTATGTATAGCCATGAGGTTTTTTTGCATAGACTTAGGGTTAGTTATGCAAGCTTCTAGCTCTTAGAGTTTAGTGGGTTGTCTATACAACCCTCTAGAGTTGGTTGTATAGCCAACAGTCCATCTTCGCAAATGGCTTTTAAGTTTTGGTTGAGTTGAAAGTGGATTTGATTTAAGACTGTTCCCAAGCTCTTGACCTTTTCTTAGGCATTGTTTCCTTCATTCTTTAAGGAAAAATTCATGTAGTTTCTCATCATTAAGCTTGCATGCTAAAGACCTAAAAATGTAATGTTTACATTTAACATTAGTTTTCATACTCAGTTTGTTATTTTCATTTCAATTGATTGTGCCAAAAAGTATGTTGATTACTTTATCATTAAGAGCATAGTGTCATTTCTTATCATTAATATATTCTTTAAAAGGCTTTTAGGGCCATTCTCAATGATCTTTCATAATTTCATTTTTCAGCTTATAAGAAATAGTATATCCTTATGCTTTAATATTGATAATCCATTCCATTGAAGAAGGAAGGTCTGATGATTGATTATTCCTCTTGTCCATGCTCATTATTAGCTACCATTGATCTTTATTTTGAGATGGTAAAATCTCTTAGAAATGGAGGCTTGCTTTGATACTATATGTTGTCCCTAATAGATAACCCCAAAAGGGGTGAATTGAGTAGTTACAAGTTTATGAAATTTTATGCAAAATTATAAACTCACAATAAAAAGAATAAGGGATAGAGAAGTAATGAAATAATTGATATGTAAAGTTTGCCTTTTATTAACCTAGTCCTCTCCTCAAGTAGCCATTTGAGAATTTCTCTCTATTAAAACTTGATCTATTTTAGGTGTAGAACAAATCTTTTATGATTATTGCACCCTTAACAAACCTTATAAACCTATCACTTAAGTGTTTATAATAACTGAACAATTCTTCATAGGAGTTTTATAAGTAATTCTTATGAAACACTCAATTACTATAAAATTTGACAAATTAAAAGCATTAAAGAGTGTTTCTTAAGTATTTGTATACTTTAGACCTTTTATTGAACCTTGGGTTTTTTATTCTTAGTTTTGATGATTGCAAATATAGGTTCACTATTTTTTATTACAAGTATTTATGGATATACTTAGACCCCTTTAATTGTAAAAGCATCAAAAGAAGTCCAAAACAATAAGAAAGGCAAGTCCTCAAAGTACATTGCTAAAGCTACCTATATGGAATGACCCTATATATGTTATAATAATCCCACTCACCATTAAGAAACATGGGAAATTTTAATAAAAAAACCCTAATAGTTGAAATTTCCTTTACATAGCCAAGTTGGATAGCTTGTATACCCTAGAAAATTCATTTCAAGGATGTAGAATAGTTTTGTGCATTTTAAAACAGGTCCATTCACCCAGGAAGAAAATTAAAGATTTTTAAAGAGAAAGTTAAAATGGCCTAGCTAAGTGTCAAATAGTCAGTTGGAATGGCCTTGTACATTTTTGTGAAATAGATGTCTTTCAGTCAAGATGGAATGGTGTATGAAAGCTCTAAACAGTCAGTTACAATAACTCCACGCATCTTACAACAAATTGATGTCTCTCAGTCAAGATGGAACAACTTATGAAAGCTTTGAATGGTTAGTATGTAAGGCCTCATTCATAAAGAAGAAAATTAAAGATTTTTACACAAAAAATTGGAACTAAATGGAATATCATGAAGGTGTTAGCGTCATAATTCACATGTTTGATTGCATAATTCCTTTTAAATTCATATATTCTTAATTTATTTTAGCATGTAAAAGGATCTAATTCAAGATATTTGGTGTTTTGTAGGGTTGGAAGGAAATAAAACAACTCAAGTGAAGCAAAGTTCAAAGTGCATGATGATGAATTTATGTGCATGGTCATGTTCCATCTCAAAAGCAAGGAAAGGTAGAGCCTTTGATCAATAACAGATTCCTTGGTTTTTAAACTCCTTGTTTTGTATCCATTCTTCATATTTCCTTTCTTATTAGATAGAAATCACTTTACTTTATTAGAGATGAGATCTAGTTGGTTATCCTCACTATAATCATCATTATCACTTAAAGAGGTTAATAAAGAAATGGATGGAGTTTTAGTATGTATTTCTATAGTCTTTAAGGCTAGGTCTTTCTTTCTTTGATCTTTATCACTAGCTTGTTTTTTCTATAGTAATTTCATGAGCTAAAAGTTTGTTCATGAGTTCACCTAATGAGAGTGCCTCTAACTCATTTGCCTCTTCTATGGTAGTTTTCTTAGCTTTCCATTTGTCTTTAAGTGGAGTTCAAGGATCTTAGCTATCATATCTTCATTTGAGTACATTTTCCTTAAATTTTTTAATGTCCTAACTATGTTAATGAATATGTTGTACATCTCTATAATGAACTCATGAGATTGGTACACAAATATTTCATACTTGTAGGTATGTATTCGTATCTTTTTCTTTTTGACTTCATTGGTTCCCTCATGTTATGTTGGAATGTATCCCAAATCTCCTTAACTAATGTGTAGTTTAAACTTTGGAGTATTGAGATTTATGGATGACATAAAATAAAATATATATGGTCTTTCTTTTTTTTAAGTTAGCCATTTTGTCTTCATGTGGCATTCACTCTTTAGCTTGGGCATCATGACTTCTCTAACCAATTTTATTGGAACTTCTTTTCCTTCTTCCACTATATTCCAAAGTCTATAGCTTCACTGTCAAGGAAGATTTCCATTAGATTTTTCTAATACCTATAATCACCACCATTGAAGGAAGGTTTGTAGATCAATTGAGATTTTTCTTAATTTGTCATTTGGCTTTATTCTTTGTAATGAAACTTGATCAAAAGAGACCATATTTTGATACCATTATTGTCCTAAAGAGTCCTAGAAGGGGTGAATAAGACTATGAAAATTCATTATAAAAAGCTAATATGCTTAAAAAATTAAACGATCACATAAGGATACATAAAATCAATAGAGGTTTGGCACAATCTTGGCCTACATCCTCCCTTCTAGATAACATTAAAAAGTTTAATCTATCAAGTATGTGTGTTACTTAAATCTTTACAAGCAAACTTCTAGGTGTCGGTTAATCCTTACACAAGTTAGATTTCCTAAGCATTATCTTAAAGCCTTACCCAATATAGATTTATAGGCACTATCTTATGCCTTTCACAAATATCTCTTTAAGGTTTATACTATCTAACATAGAGATGATCCTCATATATAAAGATACAAATGGTTCATAAGAAAGAATTACTCACTAAGTTGCTCTCAAGCTACCTAATAAGATCATTATACAACCAATGTGCTTGAGAAAGAAAGATTGTAAAAGAAGACGAAGAATATGATTATTTTAAGTTTTAAACCTTTTTAAAAAATTTCATCTAACTTCTTCAAGGATGAGGAGATATCCCTTTTATAGCACAAATTAGAAAAATTAGCCAGTACTCACAATCTCTAAATTTTGAGATTGTCAAAAACAAATTAGTCATTTGATTATGAATGGCTTATTCAATCTTATGAACGGTTCTTTTCTTAGGAAATATGTGGCTTTAACTATCTTCAAAGTTGAATAGAGTTATTCCTTCTTACATAAATTGTTCCACCGATTAAGGTTGGCTAGATTTTGAATTTCTAAAACTTGCATAGGGTTGTTCTAATGTAAATTGGCCTATTTTACAAATTGGACTATGTAGTTATGAAAGTCTTAAGCTTTGACTTTATAAGGGGGCTATTCCAACATCCATACGGTTATCGGCCATTCCATTTTTTATGTCAAAAAGTTTAATTTTTTTCATAATAAATGATGCAGTGCATTTTGGTTTTTCTAAGAGTCTCAAGTCCATTCCAACTTTCTATCTAAAAATCTTTCATTTTCTTTTAGGTGAGCAGGATATAAATAGGGCCTTCTAATTGCAAGTGCAAAGGTCACAAGTAATACAGTGTACTGTAGGTACATATATCATTCCCATAAGGATCAAATTTAAGTACCAAATATTTCACTTCTTATATCATCTAGAGAACCAAAGTAAATAAGTGATTAAATCAAGAAATAAAAAATCAAAAAACTAATTTTAACATTTAAGAAACAATCAATGGAGAAAGATAGATAGAAGAATCTTTCTCAAGTATTAATTAACATATAAAGGCATGTCAAGCTAAAAGTCTCTTAACATAATAGCTAAACATCCAGTAATTATCAAAATAGCACAAAACTTTAATGATAACCATACCCTATTAAGGATTATCAACATATAATAAAGTAATGGAACTATTGAAGTTCCATTCCATGAAAGGCATCTCTTAATAGTCAATTTATATAACAAAGTATGACTAGTGACCATTTAATTATGACTAGTGACCATTTAATCAAATATCATTAAGCATATAATAATTACTAAGACAAGTGGAAAACCCATAAGTTGTTACATAATATACATTTACAAACCTAGCTATTAGTGATTTAGTTCATAATAAAAGAAAGAAAACGAGAAAGAATAATCAAATTATAAATAAGAAAAGCCACATACTCCTTTAAGCTCCTTGATTGATTACACCTTCTTGCCTTTTCTCCCAAGATTGTTCCTTGCACTTTTATGCTCTTTTTAAAGATTATGAATGATTACTAATGCCCTTACTTATAAGGTTTTACCTCTTTAAATAATGTTTTTAAGATGTTTACTAAGTGGAAAGCTTAAGGGTTGGAAAAGGAAAAGATTGAAAAAGATATGGAATTTTCAATTCTTCCTATCTTAGGGCAAACGATCATGTGCCTTTGGCGCATGGTTGTGCCATATGGTCGTGCACCCTTACGATTACATAAAGATGAATTTGTGATTTGTGTGGTGTATAATTTACAAATATTTCATAACTAATTCCTTTCAAAATATTAATGATATTATGTTAATTTTGCATATGAAAATGATTAAAGGAAGTAAATTAGTGTTTTTATAGGGTTACAAAGGAGAAAAGTGGCCAATAGCAAGAAGAGGCAACATAAGTTTCAGTTTTAAGTGTTGTTCGATATATTAGGCATATCTCCCACTACAAAGATCCAAATGAAGTGATTCAAAATCCATTGGAAATATAAGACATAGGACTACAACTTTTTTGTTTTACACTTAACCTAATTCAATGATCACCAAGGTCAAAAGTCAATCATAAAAACACATAATCGTGCATATAACCATGCGCTAAGAAGCAAGTTAGGCATAATCATTAGACACGGTTGTGTGCATGGCCATGCAGCCTTTGAGACCTAAAAATAGGATTTTTAAAGCTCTCTAAACTATTTCTTTTTAATCCCCCAAGCTTGCTGCTTAGTATACATCTCAAGAATACTATTTAAGAAGGTGAAACTCCCATGAATAGGGAGAGGAATAACCCATCTAAGACATCAAATAACCACCCTAAAAAGTGAAGAATTTAATCAAGCTAAGGTTTAAGAGCAAAAAGGCAATAATCCAACAGCTTATATAATTAAAGGTCATGGCTTCCAATATCATTAGTTTGATTGTTTCTTATTCTCTTTCTTCTATTATGAGCTAATTATCTTTATGTTAGGGTTGTAAATGGATTTTATGTGACTCCTATTAGTTTTTCCTTAATCTAAGACTTTTGGTTTCATTCATTATTTGTGTTAGTGATTGTTGAGTGCTTTATGCTTTTGATTAATTGGCCATTAATCATATTAGTTTTATGAATCGATAATTGAGAGATGTTTTCCATAGAATGGATCCTTTAACAATTCTATTATTTTTATTTAAGTTAAGAAACCTCAACAAACCATAGTTATCCTTAGAGTGTTGCTTTGTAAGGCATTTGCATGATGTATATCTTTTGAATTGAGGAACCTTTATCTTAACATCCTCTTGTATATCAATTTCTACTTGAAAGCGATTAACTGATCACTACAGTGACTTGATAGTCGCACATAATGCATGAACAAATTAGGCAAAGATTAAGAACCCATTAGAAAGTCACCAAATGAAGTTGAGCCCCTAGCTAACTTCTTTTATTGATTGTTTCTTTTGCAATTACTTTATTTATAGTTTATTTAGTTTTAATTCTAGTTTAAAGCTATATTCAATTAAGATTTCTAGATAATACAAGGAACAATATGCTTAGTTCTTAATCTTGATTCTCGTGGGAATGATATTTGTACTCTTATATACTTTATTACTTGACAATCTATGCACTTGCAGCTTAAGGGGTTATTTATATAGAACTAACATGTCATCATGATTCCATAAAGCCTGGTCGTGCACTTCGTACAGTTGCTTCATGAGAGAGAAGTTTTTTGAAATTGAAATTAGTAAAATTATTTTTACAGTTAATTATGTCACAGAAATATTAAATGGATTGACTATGATTTCTGTTGAGAAAGATTTAGTATCAAAACTTGAATACAAAAATTGAATAAATGATTTTGTATCTCAAAAGGCAAGAAAAGTAAATTTTAATTGAATATTTGAATGGATTGCAGGCATGTTTACAAAAAGATGGATTGATGACAAATGATCTCAGGTTTTAATGTGATAGGATATTCATCTCAAGATTTTTCATTTTGATTATTGTAATTATGTTTTTGAACTATTTTTTACTTTTTTAGTGTGATTTTTATTTAATTCTTCATTATGTAATTTTGTCATTTTACAATATATAAAAATTAACTTTTAGAACAAAAATTATGGCTTTTTTATTTTATCTTGGCTGAAGGGTTCATTTTGAGAAAGGCCTACCCTAATGTGCTAGGCATATACTAAAAGAAAGATTAACACTAAAAATACCAAAATTAAGTGGGACTAACATTAGATTAATAAAATTATTTCCTTGTGTAATAATAGATCAACATTCAAATTAAAGATGGTATGGGAATGAAGATTTCCCATCCCATGCAAAAATCCACCTAATGAGGTAAGAAATTCTCATTTTTTTGCCTTCAGAAGGTGGGAAGAAGATTACATCTTTTGTTTTATAGGGGGGTTTAAAGATGAAAGAGAATAATTATCATTCATGAAATATCAAACACAAGATTATTAATACATAAAAAAAAAAAAATTAAAGCTTGTAACCATGATAAATTATATTGGCATCAAATATGTTGAATCTATTTCAAAAAGTGATGATCTTCTTTTGTAGAAACACAACTATATTGACGAAACATTGAACTTTGCATAACAACAGGAAGCACATTCCGCTCATAGCTATACTAAGTTACAACTCGACATTTTTGTTTTCAAATAAGTCCAATTAAACTATTATAATAATATATTGATCGCTTTAATAATATTATCAACGAATTCTATAAAAAAAAATAATAATGACTTTTGATATTGTGAGACTTACCATAGTGGTTGGTTCGGGTACTCTGGTTGGATTAAGGTGGATGGCTCGGGTGGTTCTAGTTCGGTTCCTATAAGATAATAAAGGTAAGGGTGTGTTCAGCCAGTTACTGAAAGCCCTCTCTAATACTTAAGTCAGAGATATGCTAAAGAGAAAGTGCATGTACATGTAACGTATGAAAAATATCTAGTTGTGCTCTTTATATAGTGACTAGGGATACTTGTTTTCCTTATTAGATTAGGACTTGAATTCTTTCTATTTAGTAATTATTTCTTGATGAGACTTACCTTCCTTGATAAGAGATAACTTTCCTATTCAAGAAGAGCTATCAACTAATTATAGTTGAGCGGGTTGATATTCGCTAGCCTATAGTTTTGTAATAAGGCGAGCCAAACTACTTTGGTCTATGATAGTAATGAAAGCCTAATTAGGCTTTGTGTGTAGCTAGGTTAAGCTTATATTTACTTAAGTAGTATCACATGTCCCTCTAGTCTGAGTCTATTTATGTCTCGAGGGCAATAAGAGTATGTGCAAGCTAAAGTTAGGCGAGCCAATTAATAAGCAATTATTCTAGGACTGATCTATCATGGAAAGGGAATTTTTGGATTTTAAAATTAAAAATTAAAGGATTCCCATTATGATGCATGTCAGTCATGTGAGGTGTGTCGAATTTTGCTCCTTTGATCAAATGGATCAAATTGATCAAGGTTATCTAATAAAGGCATCGGTTTACCTGGCCCTAACCATTCACCTCCTTTTTTTTATCTTATAAATAACTTTCAATTTTCTACAGAAAAACCCTTTTTTACGCCATTGTTCCTATTACTCCTCTTAAGATCAAATGATGTAGTGACTGTGTCGAGACTTTATGATTTGATTTTCTATTGTTCCTTTGGAGGTGAGATTTGATTGTGCTTTTGTTTCTCTTATTTGTTTTTTTATCGCATTCTTATTTTGTTGTTTTGGAATGAATGGTCTTCTATTTCTATTGATACCTTCTTTTTTAAGGCCATTAGAAAAGACATAGTTAGGTTGTCAAGCGAGGTTAAAGGTGATGATGTGGAAGCATTAAGGGAAGTGGATAAAGAGGATGAACTTAGTGATGAGGTTGAAGAAAGGCAAGGATATGGTGCTAAGGATGGAGCTACAAGGCCAGTATCTATCTAACTACTGTTGAAACATAACTCGAACCAATTAAGGTCCAAAGAGTAAATCCAAAGGTAGTTGAGGTGAGCAATGATATGTCTATTCGTGGTGTGGCTAAGATTCATCTGAGTATAATATTCCATTGGAGTTTGAGCAGAATATCTTGAATCCCAGTCTGAGAGCCTCGTCTCAGCTCAGTGCGAATCAATTCATTCTTTATGAAGAAAATTTAAAGGTTGGGTTCAGGCTTCCTATGCCTTGGTTTATTTAGGAGTTGTTGAAGGCCTACAACCTTTCTATTTCTCAAATCTCACCGAATGGTATTAAAATATTAGTGGGGTTTTACCTTCTGGCTCGGGATAAAGGGATCATCATTTCTATTAGTGTGGTAAAGCATATGTTCATTATCAAGGATCAAAATGGTGAGAATCACTGGCATGTGTCAACTATGCTCGACATAGGAATGTTCACTCAATATCCTTTATTGATCAAAGGCTGAAAACACAAATTCTTTATTGTCATGAGTAAGGATGAGGTCGGATTCCAGACTCAGAGGGTGAGCAAGGATTATCAATAGTGTAAGTTAACTTTTATCGAGTAAGAGAAGGAACAAACGATTTGTCTCTAAGCCCTAGTCAAGGAGCCCATTGATTTGACAAGCTTAATAGAGACAAATCTCCATGTCCATTTTGGTATATGTACTATGTTGACATGATAAACTGCTTGTGCACTAATAAATATTAATATTTCTTTATTTCACAGAGATTGATATGAAAGTGTTAAATTGAGAGATGGTAAAAGGTAGAGGTTTGCATAGGTTACCCAAGGAGGTAGGACGCAACCTAAGATTCGAGTGAAAAGTGTTGGCAAAAAGTGTTCATTAGACAAGGCCAATACTTTCAAGCTTAGAGCTAATGATGCTACTTGAGTTGTATTCCAACCGACTCTCCTTCCTTCTCCTTAATTAACTAAGATAGTGGATGAACAAGGTCATGTTGATGTGCTAGCGACCATGAAAACCCGAGCTGAGTCTGTGGAATCGGGATCAGACGAGGAGCTTTTTATGCTCCCTAGAAATCTGAGTTGATGCCCCGAACCTTATAATTATTTGAAAGGCAATCATGATCCTTGCTCATTAAGCAATTATACTATTAACAAGACATTGGGTAGCATCTGCCTCCTACCCAACGATGAGGAGCAGTTCAAGTATCTTACCAACCGAGAGTTGGTGGCTCAAGCACAAATGCTTAACCTTAAGGTATTTGTAACATTATGCATGTTTAAATTTTTCTTAGTGTTTATGAAGATGCTAAGTTGTTTGTCTCTTTCTTTTGCTTAAGCTGTAGTGATTAAGGTGGTCTTGGCTATTTGGCTTAAGGTTTTGAAGAAGGAAATGAAGAACTTTTTTAAGGTGGAGACCAAGACATCCAGGGAGCACCAAGATACGCTAAAGTAAGTTATACCTTTGGCCAATTTGCTTAGCGAGGTCTAGGAGAAGCTGATGAATGTCAAGGCGCATGCGGTCAAGCTGTCTGGCCTTAAGGAAGAGTTGAAGAAAAAAGAGATCGAATTGGAAGAGGTGGAAAGTAAAAATACCAAACTCAGCTAGAATGTGAAAAGCTAGCATGATAAATAGGCTATAGTTATGGCTTCTGCTCTTAAAAAGATGTCTTTCATTTGTTTTGGATATTAGGTATACCTTAGCAAAAGCTCATCCAGACTTAGACTTTGATTACAGGTGATGTTTTGTTAAGAGACGATGATGAAGAAGAGTCGAGGCGTAGATTTAATTCTTATCATGCAACTTCGGACCTTCTTTTTATAAAAATTATTTTTCTAAGTTTAATGAAGATTTCCTTTACATAACCCTATTCTTCTTGATGTCATTCATTATTGGATACTTGCTTGTGCTATACATATTTGTGAGATCTTATTTTCTTAAAGTAATATAGAATGTGATTTAGCTCATTATGTAATAAAATATGCTTAATGTACAAAATAGCTTAGCTTAGTACATGATAAACTTGATTAATGTATAAGGTAGATTAGCTCGATACATGATAAACTTAATTGATGTATGAGGTAGATTTGTTCAGTACATGATAAACTTAATTAATGTACGAGGTAAATTAGCTCATTGTGTTTTGCCTTTATTACTTAAGTCAAATTAGCTCAATAGTGTATGAGGTAGATTAGTTTGGTGCGTGAGGGGTATTAGCTAAGCAGTTATACAAAAAATGTAAAGGCCATTCATAAGACAAGAATTTTTTATGTGGTTCAGCAATTTGTCTACATCCACGAGTAGCTTTATTTTTGTTTGGAGAACATAAAAGTAACTTATAAAAGAGAGGCAGCGAGGGCTACTTACATAAAGTATTGCTTTAATGGTTCCATGTTCCATGTATGAGGCACAAACTTTCCTTCCATAGTTTCTATTTTGTATGTTATAGGGCCTATTATTTTGGTTACTTTGTATGGACCTTCCCATTTAGCATCGACCTTACTTACCCCATCTTCTTTGCATTTGTCTGTTCTTCAAAGCATTAGATCACCTTCTTTCAAGGCTTGGTGTTTGACTCTTTTATTATGGAATCGAGCTACTCTTTATTGATATGTTGCAGATCGAATGATCGTTTCTTCTCATTTTTCTATTAAAAGGTCTAAGCTGAGGCAAAGTTCTTCATTATTTTGCTCAAGACTATGATGAAGGACTCTATATGAGGGAAGATCAATTTTTATAAAAATAATTACCTTAATTTTATATACCAAAGAAAAGGATATTTGGCCCATTGCTACCTATGGTGTTATCCTAAAGGCCCAAAGAATATGGTTGAGATGATCTGCCCAAGTCCCTTCTGCGTCTTCTAGCCTTTTCTTGATTCTCTATAAGATTATTCTATTGGTTACTTTGGTCATGCCATTTATTTATGGATGAGCTACAGAGGTGAATCGAAGGTCGATGCTTAAATCAACATAATAAGAACGAAATTGTTCACAACCAAACTGTTTTTCATTATCTGTGATTAGTACTCATGGGATACTGAACAGATAGACTATGTTCTTTTTAAAGAAGGTAAAAACTTTTGTCTAGGTGATGGTAGTCGGTGCTTCAACTTTAGGCCATTTGGAGAAGTAATCAATGGTTATTACAATGAATTTTGTTTGGCTAGGCGCTTACAGGAAGAGCTTAGGCATGTTTATCCCCCATTAGAAAAAAGGTCGTGTCGAGCCAATGGGCCATTGTTTTGTCATTGGTTGCTAAGGGATGAGCACATGTTTTTGGCATGCATCACATTTTTGTACGAGCTGCTTAGCATATTTGAACATTATGGGCTAAAAATTCTCGACTATGATTGTTTTTCGAGCTAAGGTACTAGCTGCCTTATGAGCTCCATAAATTTCTTCATGGATTTCTCTAAATACATAATTCCATCCTTCATAAAGACACATCTAAGCCAAGGATGATTATTTATATAGGAATCCATCTTCTACAAAGAAATCGACGGCCTTGTTGGTGATTGGTTGTGCCTCATTTGGTTAAGATAGGAGTTGTTCGTACCTTAAGCATATAATGAGTAGGCTTATCCAGTTGTCCTCCTCAGCTATGATAACTATGTTTAACAACTATAAGGTATTGGGCTAAAGCCTTTCTTTCACTAAAACTCCTATAGACAGTGATGCTTAAAGAGAGGCTACCAATTAAACTAGGGAATCTACCTCTTCGTTACTCTCTCAAGGGGTATGCTCCAACGTTTAGCTTTCTCCTTTCATTTCTATATTTGTTAAGAGATATTTTGTGTGCTCAACGTTCTCGAGGAGCTACCATCAATCGTGAATCATTGTATATGATGAGGGGTTTAACTTGGACTTCTTGTGTTAGTTGTAGGTTGTGATCAATGTAAAATCCCTATCCACATTCATTAACATTCTTACATGAACATATTCATTACATAAATGATTTGTAATCTCATAATGAACATATGTAATGGATAAATGATCATTTAGATATGTGAATTGGATAAGCACGATGATGACACTTGCACCATTGCATTTGGGGCACTTGAACATATATGTAATATTTGTATAGTTACATGAAAAATTATGTTATATTGCATGCATTTTATAGTATCATAAATAATGGTGTTTTAGAGCTTATTTAAAAGTATAAGGAGCATATAGAGATTAGGAGAGGGATGAAAGTGATGAAAGAGTGAAGAAGATGGACTAAAAGGGAAAAGTGAACTTTCAACCAATAGAAATGAGACACCATGTTTACAAGTGGAATTGTTCAACCTTTAGGATCAAAATAGAAAGGTTAAACGCATGGAGAAATTGATGCATTAATTAATCTTGGCTCCATACATTCATTCATTTCATTGAACATGACATCACAATTAAGTAGTAAACATCAACCTTTAGGTTTTAATCTATGTGTTACTACTCATTTGAGAGATGTGATGATTATGGATAAGGTATGTCATGATTGTATGATTTACATTGATGATGTTGAGTTAAATGTTGATCTAGTACTGTTGCCACTCCATGAATTTGATGTGATACTGGGTATGGACTGGTTGTCCAAATATCATGCAATAATGAATTGTTTTGCCAAGGAAGTTGTTATGGAATCTCCAAATCATATAAGGGTTGTGTTTCAAGGGGAAAGGAAAATTATACCTACATGTCTAGTTCCACTATCAAGGCTTTTTGCATGACTGAAAGTGGTTATGAGGCTCATTTGGCACATGTGGTAGATATAAGGTTCACAAATGAATTACTTGAGAATATTTTCATTGTAAATGAGTTTCCAGATATTTTTCTAACTGACTTAACTAGTTTGCCACCTAATAGAGGGATAAAATTCACAATTGAGTTAGTCCTAGAAACTGCACCGATATTCATTTCACCTTATAAGATGGCTCCAGCTAAGTTGAGAGAATTAAAGGCCCAATTGCAGGAACTACTTGAAAAGGGATTCATCATAGTTATTATGTCAATTTGGGGTGCTCCAGTATCATTTATTAAAAAGAAAGATGGGACAATGAGGCTATGTATAAATTACAAACAGTTAAATCAGGTTATTGTGAAGAACAAGTATCCTTTACCAAGGATAGATTATCTATTTGACCAATGATAAGGAGCACGGGTGTTTTCTAAAATTGACTTGAAATCAGGATATTATCATGTCAAAATTTTAAACCCAGATGTACCGAAGATAGCTTTTCGAACTAGGTATAGGCATTATGAATTTTGGTGATGCCATTTGGTTTGACTAATGCACTAGCTACATTATGGCTCTTATGAACAAAGTGTTCCAGCCTTACTTAGATAAATTTTTAATGTGTTTATTGATGACATACTGGTGTATTCAAGGAGCAAAGAGGAATATGAACAACATTTAAAGATTATGTTACAAATTTTGAGAGAAAAACAACTATTTACTAAATTAAACAAGTGTGAGTTCTGGGTTGACCATGTGATATTTTTAGGATATATAGTTTCTGAAAAAGGCATAGAGGTGCATCTAAACAAAATTGAAGCAATAGTAAAATAGAAAACCCCAAAGAGTGTTGCAGAAGTCCAAAGTTTCTTTAGATTAGTTAGGTATTATTGTTGATTTGTTGAGGGGTTTTCATTTATAACTACTCCTTTGACTAAGTTATCAAAAAAATGCGGCATTTCAGTGGTCTAAAGCATGTTAGGAGAGTTTTGATGAATTAAAAGATAGATTGACATATGTTATAGTGTTAGTCATTCCTACTGGTAATGGAGGATTTGTAGTATATAGTGATGCCTCTCATCAAGGTTTGAGATGTGATTTAATGAAGCATGGTAAGGTAATTACATATGCATCTAGACAACTAAAGCCTTATGAATTATCTTACTAAGTACATGACCTATAACTTGTTGCCTTTGTGTTTGCTTTGAAAATATGAAGACATTACTTGTATGGAGAAACTTTTTAGATGTTTATAGATCATAAGAGCTTGAAGTATTTAATGAGCCAAAAAAAATTAAACATGAGACAAAGGCGGTGGTTAGAACTGCTAAAAGAATATGATTGCATTATTGAGTATCACCCAAGGAAGGCAAATGTGGTTATTTATGCTTTGAGCAGGAAATCAAGAAGCAGTGTAGCTCTTTTATAGGTATTTCCATTATCTTATTTAGTTCAATTACGAGCTATGAATATGGAGCTAAACATACAAAAGAATAGGGCATTGAATGCTACTTTTCAAGTGAGATCAATGTTGCATGATTGAATTAAAGAAGCACAGGGCAAGGATCCAAAGTTACATAGAATGATTAAATGGTAAAACATGGGAGACATGGTAATTTTGATATTCGAAATGATGCCTTGATGTTGGGTTCTCATATTTGTGTGCCTAATGTTAATAACTTGCAAAGAGAAATCCTAGAAGAAGCACATAATGCTCCATATACCATGCATTCAGGAATGACAAAAATGTATAATACCTTGTTGTCTCATTTTTAGTAGTCTAAAATGAAGAAAGATGTAACAGCCTATGTTTCAACATGTTTAACTTGTCAGCATATCAAAACAGAACATTAAGCACCAGTTGAAAAATTGAAACCATTGATGATTCCAGCATGGAAATAGGAAAGAACAACCATGGACTTTGTATATGGGTTATCGAAAACTTTGAAGAAGAATGATGTTATATGGATGATCATTGATAGACTAAGTCAGCCCACTTTTTGCCTATTCGATGGGGTAATTCACTTAAGCACTTAGCTAAGAAATATATGGATGAAATTATTAGATTACATGGCATTGTAGTGTTCATTATATTAAATAGAGATCCATAATTTACATCTCGATTTTGGGTTAATTTGCAACAGGCTTTGGGTACTAAGTTGAGTTTCAATACTGTTTTTCATCCTCAGATAGATGGATAATCATAAAGGACAATTTAGACACTTGAAGACATGCTTCGAGCTTGTGTGATAGAGTTCAAAGGTGCATGAGATGAATATATTGCCTTGATTGAATTTGCTTATAATAGTTATTATCATAGCAGTATATAGATGACATCATATGAAGTACTATATGGAAGAAAATGTCAAAGTCCTATCTATTGGGATGAAGAAGGGATACGTGTTTTAGAAGGGCCAGAACTAGTGCAAGACACTGTGGACAAGGTGAAGGTAATCAAGAGCAAACTTAAAGCAGTACAAGATAGGCAAAAGAGCTATACAGACCAACGTAGAAGAGAAATTCAATATGAGATAGGGGACAAAGTGTTCCTTCGAGTTTTACAATAGAAATGAATAATTTGATTTGGCAAGAAAGGGAAACTGAATCCTCGATACATAGGACCATATGAGATCTTAGAAATAATTAGTCCATTGGCTTACAGGGTAGCACTACCACTAAGATGGTTCAAATTTAGGATGTATTCCATGTAAGTATATGCAGAAAGTATCAGTCTAATCCAACTCATATACTTAGGGATCTAGCAATAATAATGGCAAATGATGTAAGTTACATTGAAGAGCCAGTGAAAATCATTAGTTATAGTACAAAACAGTTACGAAATCAAGAAATCCCACTAGTTAAGGTCTTATGAGAAACCTCTTATAAGAAAAGGCTACACGGGAAACTGAAGAGAACATTAAATGACAATATCCACATTTGTTGACAAGTATTAAATTTCAAGGATGAAATTCTTCATAAGAGGGGAAGAAATGTAACATCCTTACCCATATTCATTGGCATTCTTACATGAACATATTCATTACATCCATGATTTATAATCCCACATGAACATATACAATGGATAAATGATTATTTAGATAAGTGAATTGGATAAGCACGATGATGACACTTGTACCATTGCATTTGGGACACTTGCATTATATGTAATGTTTGTATACTTACATGGCTAATTATCTTATGTTGTGTGCATGTTATAGTATCATAAATAATGGTGGTTTAGAGCTTTTTTAAAAATATAAGGAGCATATGGGAATTAGGAGATGGATGGAGGTGATGAAGGAGTGAAGAAGAGGGACTAAAGGGAAAAAGTGAACTTCCAACCAATGGAAATGAGACACCATGATTTTGTCTTGTTATAATAGGTTTTGAAGTGAAATTTTTCAGCCTTTAGGATCAAAATAGAGAGTTTAAACATGAAGGGCAACATAAGAAAGAAAGAGCTAATGAAGAAAGAAAGAAAAGAAGAAGAAGAAGAAGAAGAAGAAGAAAAAGAAGAAGGAGAAGAGTAAGCTGCCTAGGAAGGAATCCTAAGCTTTTCTCGTTCTGGAAAAATAGGTAAGTTAATTTATCTTCTTCCCACATGAAATTAATCCCTCATGACATGTTAATCATGTGTGGTTAGTAAGAATTATGGAGTATTTGAGGTAGAACTCATGTATGGAAGTTGAAATTCAAAAGAAATAAGAGCTTATTGTGTTAGTTTTGTTGTTAGAGCAGAATTTTTTATACCCACGATTTCATAACGCTATAAGTGGAATTAGGGAAAGTGAAGAATATGAAAGTTGTAGTTTTATGTCCCACATAAATTCATGTAAAACATTTTTGCTTAATTTGGTATGTATGAGGAGATATGGCTCTTTCATTAAGGCTAGTTCACAACTGACGAAAATCACCTTAGTTTTTTTTTTCTTATATTTTGATGACTTTATGGTTAGATTTAGACTAAGTACAAAACATGAAATTTGTAGGGTTCTATCCCCTCTAAAAACATGTAAAGAATTTTTACTTCATTTGTTGTGTGGAAAGAAATATGGCTCATTGATTTTGACTGACCCTAAAATCAATGAAACCTCATCAGTCTTATACTTTTGTTTTCTAAGAATTTGATGATCATAGATTCAAAATTTGATGATGTGAAAAAATTAAAAGTTGTATATTTATGTCTGAACTACATTCTTGTGAAATAATTTTGCCAAATTTAATATGGTTGTTGAGATATTGCCCCTTCACTATGACTGATTGTCAATATATTGAAAACCTGTTCACCCTGAGATTGGTCATTTGTTTTGGTGACTTTATAGACTGAATTAGACAATGAGTAAAACATCAAAAATGTTCCTTTGTGTTTTTTGTAACTTATGGTAGATCATTTTTACAATTAGATTTGTACAATTTGACATATACCTAAGAATGTAAGACCTACTCAAACTAAGATGACATTGAAACAGGGCAAAATTTGAAAATTTACCACATTTTCTATATGTCTTATGTTAGCCTGAAATTTCACTATATTGTATCATTATGTATCTAGTTTATTTTTAAAAAAATAATCAAGTCATTTGGATAAGTATATCTATAGTTATTACTATGAGAGTGTAGCAAGGTCGGGCTGCCATATAAGGAAAATATGCATAAACACTAGGTCTACTTGCATGGATCATGCTATAGTTGCATACCAATCATTCATAATCATTTTGACATACTTATAACCATGTATGTATCAAATGTTAGAATCTCAACACTTTAAGGAAGCCCTAGAGAGATAACCAAACCTACCATAAAGGTTTGTCACATCAAAATGTGAGTAAAAACCATAATTAGATTCTAATGTATATGTGTGATAATTTTATAATATAATTATGTTCTATTACATGTATATGAGATTGAATTGTTACACTTTACATGTGAATATAATTGTTACACTTTACATGTGAATACAAGTCACATGAGAATTATATGGTCTTAATGATTACTTGGTTTACCATTGTGAATGAACACTTGCATAAGGAACTAAAAAGATGTTGTGATTGGCTTGTCAAACACTTGCAAATCACATGAAAAAGGGACTAATATGTCCTATTGGCACATGTTTTTGATCAAATGATTCACCTATTATATGTTGGCCAATAAAAATCAAATGTCAATTTAATCACGTGAATTCCCGAGAGCAGTGATGACCTTGCAAGGTCACAAAAAAGATCAATCCATTGCACTTGCACTTGTATAGTCAATTGTTATACTTTCAATGTATCCTGAGGATATTTGATTATTGGTTGTAACATAAGAATCTGATTATTGTTTTTATTCATTGAGTCACGACTCACCAAATCGCAATTATGTTTTTCAAATACTGAAGCATAGGGTTTGGATACTTTGGTAGATAGAGTTTTGCATAAAGAGACATGGACCAGAGGTCATCGGCTAAATTCCAACTCTCTTTTTCCTTGTGTCATGTATATATATCTAGATAGGAACCGATTTATGGTTATAGCCTTGAATATTAGTTAACATATATGTACATTAATTACATGTTGGATTGTGTATGTATGATGAATAAACCTTTATTCATATGTATTTTTGGACATGAATGTCATGATTTCGAAATGAAAATAGTTGTTACAATCAGAGCTTTATATTCTGCTCATTATTGGCAGCTTGAAACTTTAGTTTGACAGCATATTTGAAGTGGCTATATTTAGCCCTTGCAAGATTATTCTAACTCCTACTCCTTCTGTACTTGAGGCTCCATCAACGTACAATTTTCATTCTTCTTTTTCTTTAATCTGTTCGAGTTTTTCACCCCTGTTTGTTAGTTCAGCTATAAAATATGCTAGTACTTGGGCCTTCATGGTTTGTCTTCATTCAAACTTGATACTAAATTTATGCAGCCAGATTGCCCATTCTTTTATTCACCTTGAAGTTTTTGCCTTTTGTAATATCTTCCTCAAAGGTTGATTTATGAGGGTCGTTATAATATGGGCCTAAAAGTAGTGTCTTAGTTTCGTGGTTGAGTTGGCTAATGAATAGGCTAACGTCTCCAACATGAGTGGTTCAGTTCGGCTCCTTTGAAGACTTTGTTAGTGCAATATACTAGCTTTTATTCTACTTCTCTGATTAGGATCGAGACGACTATGTCAATGGTTGCTATCAGGTATATGAATAACGGTTTGTCCTGTAGGGTACGACTGAGCAAAGGGGAAGATGAGGAATGCCTTTAACTTTTTAAAGGCTTTGTGGCACTCGTCATCTCACTTGAGTTTCATAAGGTTCCTTAATGTTTTGTAAAAAGGAAAATATCATTATGTCGATGAAAATATAAATCTTCATAGGGTCGTGATCATTCCATTGAGCTTTTAGACTTTATTAATGGTTCAGGGTGGCTTTATTTCTATGATTACTTTGATTTTTTCAAGTTTAGCCTCTATGCCTCTTTGAGAAATCATAAAGCCAAGAAATTTTCTGACTTGGACTCTGAAGGCACATTTTTTTTTGGATTAAGCTTCATGTTATACTAGTAGAAGATTTTAAAGGCTTCTCTTTGCATGGTCTTCAGCTCGATGAATTTTTACTATCATATCATCTATATAGACCTCCACTATTTTTACTATTTATTTTTTAAACATGTAATTTACCAACTGCTAGTAGGTGACTCTTGCATTTTTAAGCCTAAAGGGCATAACCTTATAGTAGTAAGTACCTTCATAGATGATGAAACTTGTTTTTTCTTTATCCAGGATGAACATCCATTTTTGGTGGTAACATGTTGATGCATCAATGAAGTTGTATAGCTAGTATCCTATTATGGAATTAATGAGCTAATCTATATTAGGTAGAGAGTAATTGTCTTCTAGGCAAGATTTGTTAAGATCTATGAAATCAATGCACATTCTTCATTTTTCATTCAACTTCTTTACTAACACAACATTGGCCAGTCAGTCCAAGCATTGTACCTCTCGGATGAACCCATCATGTAATAGTTTGCACGCCTTCTTGGCTATGGCCTTCTGTCGTTCGAGCTCATGATTTCTCTACTTCTGCTTAACTGGTTCGATCAAGTTGTTGATGTTAAGCTTATGGATAATAACTGAAGGATTAATTCTAATGATGTCGAAAGGAGACTAGGTAAATGTGTAGAGTGTGTCTAAGAGAGTCGAGCTTATGTCTATTTTCACTGGTTATGTGAACTCTATATCGATGCAAAGCACTTGATTTTCTCTTACTAGTAAGGGTTTCAGGTCTGCTACTAACTCGACATTTTTAGGTGTGTCTTTATAGACGAAGTCTAATGGTTTGAAAATAGCTTGGTTTATCTCCTTGAGTATGTTCATGTATGTTTCACATGTTATCTTCTAATCACTTTTAACAGATGCCACTCTTTACTCGATTGGAATCTTCATGGTAAGGTATCTAATGCAAGTTAATGTCGCTAAGTCATATAGTATTGGTTGTCCAATGATGGTATTGTAAGTGAAAGGAATATCTACCACTATCCACATGGTCTTGAATTTTTTAATGATATTTATTATCCCTTAGTGCCTTATAAGGGGGGGTTGAATAAGGTAATGGCAAGTAAAACTCAATAGCTATTATAAGCAAAAATTAAGAGAAATAGACACAAACAATTTATAGAGGTTCGACATAACCCTACCTATTTTCTCTCTTCTAGTCTTCCACTAGAGACTTTCACTATTAAGATAGACCCCAAGTGCTATCAATCACCTTTACACAAGTAGTTTTTGAGCACTACTAAGTTGTTATAAGTAGACTTCTAGATGCTACTAAAACTGTTTCCCAAAGTAGTTTACAGGTGCTACCTTAAATCATTCACAAAGATGATTTAGATCTATAAAGATCTTCTTGGACAAAAAAAAAACTTTCTCTAAAGGATTTGCAAATTAAAATGAGAAAGAATACTCTCACTCAAGGAATAAACAATAATGATCACACTCATAAATTATGCTTGACTTGGCAGACAGCTTTGAAAGATGTCTTTAGCTTGTTCTTCAACTTTGTTTTTTAAGATATCCTAAGCAAGATCTAACAATTGATCTTCCCTTGAAGCTAGATCACATTTGTTTCACCCTTTCTATCAAAGATTGTTTTCATAATAGAATAAGCTCATTTTTTTACCATTTTTCACTTTTCAAGCTACTTAATTCTGTTGTGAGAGAGTCCTTTTATAGGTAGAGACATGAAACTAGTCGTTAAAAGGAAGACTGTCACTTTATGTTAAAAAAAGTAATTCAATGCCTGTTGGACACACTCGTTGTTGGGTGAAAATATAACTTCAACGACCATTGATTTCATTAAAATGCCCGTTGGAACTAGCTATTAAAGAGAGATCTATCTAAATGATCCTCTTCTAACTTTCTTAATTTTTTAGTCACTAACTCCTTCAACGACTGTTAGAGCTACTCAATACCTATTGGAATTAAACTTTAACTTCTATTAAGATAAGGACATTGCTTGTTGAAACGTCTCCGAAAAGATGTGAGTTTGATGCTCTGTTTTTCAACATTTTATATAGTGTTTCAACAACTGTTGGCTTTAGTTCAATGCCCATTGAAAAGTGTCTCAATGACTGTGGAACATTAATCATCTCTCGTTAGAGAGTCTAGAAGCTCTAGCTCTGCTTGGATGCTTTTCCAACACTAGTGTTAAGACTTTGAGACTTTTGTTCATATCGAGTCATTTGGTCCAATTCTTGTTGTGAAAATGCAATACCTATTGAGGTATCAATCACCAATGCCCATTGCAAAAATGTAGCACCCATTGAGAAGGTTTGCTTGCGAACCTTAAGAACTTTCAGCATCCAACACCTATTATGTAATGTTGAGGGGTCCAGAATCCTTAATTCATATTTGGGTGTCACTTTAACATTTGTTGTATATCTTCAACGCCTGTTGATGAAGTCACAATGTCCATTGAAATTCCATAACGCTCGTTGGGTTTGAATACTGAGTTTTTCCAAAAAAAAAAAACACTTCATTTTAAGAATTTTGATCAATAAATTGATGTGCCTGCAAGATCTTTGACGCAAACTTAAATAAGAGTATTTTTTAGATGTGTTTGTAATCATCAAAATAAGCTTGGTTTACAAAACCTCCTAAGCTAGATCCAACAATCTTCCCTTTTTTTATGATAACACATAATATATAAAGGGTTAAATAATCCTTAAATGAAATGTATATACTTGATCATCAACTCCCCCTTAGTTTCATTGATTATGCAGCATTAAAACAAGGTTAAACATGTCAAGTTTTTGTAAAATGAAATCATACAAACTAAGTTATAATATGCATTTAACTTGGCATTAGCTCATACTAGTACTCATAATCACTTTGTATTTCATACTTGGTTATTTCTCCCCCTTTTGTCATTATTAAAAAAAAAATAATATAGACAACTCAAGTAAGAGCAAATAATTGTCGAAAAAAGATACTTAGTTAGTTATATCTATAAAAGCGATGTTGTCCTGTACATCAACACTTTGAAAATTAAAAAAATAAGATAAATGAAATAATTAGAAAATATGCACAAAAAGTTGAATGAGGTGAAGGTCCTTTGCCATAACTATTGTCTCTGATTCTGCTGGGGTAGTTGGTGTTCCAAGTTGCAAGTTTAGTTTTTCAACTATCTAGTAAAGAGTTTGGTTGACATCCTTCATATCCCTTTGAAGTCTTTAAAGTTTTTGATGAAGGGAGATCGTGTAGGATTCAACCCTTTGAACATAATTCGCAATTGAGGCAAGTTAGTCAAGGACCTTCTTCTCAAATTCTATGAGAGCAGTAGCAGGAGCAACAGTAGGAGTAGTGGCAGAGACAGTAGTAGTTGTACCTATCTCTTCTACAACATTAATGTCTGTTCGAATGGCTTCCTCAACTTCATCATCATCTAGGTCTAGTCTAGGTGTTTCTTCTTCCTTTGGAGTTCTCTTTGTCAGACCTAAGTTGAGCCTTTGAAGAATCCTCATACTTAGTAGCATCTTTCCATTAATGGACTCATTGTGTGGCAGTTGCTCTAACATAATGTTTTGTGTTTCAAATTCCTCTTCAATTGAGGGTATGGCCTTTACAAACTTAGCAATACAAGTGATGTAATGCCTCATTACAAACTTGTTTGTCTTGTCCATTTGACTGTCAATCCTTTATACTAAGAATAGTGGACTATCTATCCTCTGTTTATTCTTCATGCGATAAAGATAAAAGAGATCAGTGATGGTGCAATTACAATTTGATTAGGCTCTACCATTGATGTTCCACGTTATAAATCAATATGCAATTCTCAAAGTTGGCTAAATGCCTTGCTATTATTACAATTGTAGTTACTTTTCCCATCTATGATGGATTTCTAGAATTGGTTCACATCCACTTTGAAAGTTCGAGGATGCTATGTTATTCCAGTAGTAGAAACATCAAGGCATTTAGCCAATTCACTTAGCCTTAGAGTATACTTCTTCCTAAAAAGTCTAAAGTTGATGGTCCCCTCTTGTGCATATGCATGGCAATCTCCTCTTAAAAACTCTAAAGTTGTTAGGAACTCAATTGTTAGCTTTACATAGGAGGGCTCCTTGATGTGATAGAAAAGTTCTCACCCTATCCCTGTCATTAGCTCATCTAGTTATTCTGCCAACCCAGACCTTTGAATGTCTGACCATTCAAAGAATTTGCCTCCTTCTAGATGTCTTTTGAGAAGCTTTAGTGCCAATTCTTTTTTCTTATCCGTCTTGAGATGGAATTTTTGGACAATGAATGGAGGTTACTTTGTTTTTGTTTTTGTTTTTTTTTTTTTTCCTTTCCTTTTTGATTTTGGAACTACCTTGGCCTTCTTTGAGGATTAAGGAGCATATAGAGGTTCATTAAACCTTTTCTCCTTTCAAGCAATCATTAAGGTTAGGTTTTCTTCAGTTTTTGACCTCGAGTAAGAGGGTTAAGGGTTTTTCCTAGCAGGTTATTTATACCTTTTGGTCGTTTCACTTTTGGGTGCCATTGGGTTAGGTGTTTGATAAATTATGCAAATGACAATCATAAAAAATAGCAAAAGCAAGGAGATATAAAGAGCGAAAGAGCAAAAGCACAAAGAAAGCTAAAGTAAATTAACTTAGGGTTTTTAAGGTATATATAGGAGTTTGAGAAGGTTCTTAATCCTTTAAAAAATATGACAGTTGGGAGTGTTCAATGGTTATTGTAAATGAAACAACAATTGTTGGACGTGACCATTAGCTATAAAAAGCATGTGTTCTTCATTCAACGATGGTTGTTGCTCGCAACGCTCATTAGATGAAGAACAATAGTCATTGGAAATGTACGATGATCATGGGGGTATACAAAAACATAGGTTGCAAAACACGAACAACATAATGGTGGTTGAAAGAATCATAACGGTAGCTGGCAATATTTTCTAAGATAAAAACAAGTTCAAAAAGATTTTTAAAATAAGCAAACATTTTCAAAACTATATTGATGTATATTATTAATCGAACTTAATGATATGATCTTGAATTTAATTAATAAAGGGACATTTGATCAAGATAAGACATAATCAAAATCTTTAGCTTGTAAAATCTAAAGATTTTAAATGACATCAATTCACATAACACTTCATCAATTAATCCATAAAAATTATGCATGTATTCACAAGGGTGAAAGAGAAGAACCTGTTGATGTTAACTAAATATACCTTCATCAATCATTCCAAGTTCTCTTTTGATGAATTGCATCCTTTCATCACAAAGAGGTTTAGTAAAAATATCTACCAATTGATGGTTAGTATCAACAAATTCTAGCACAATATCACCATTATTAATATAATCCCTTAGAAAGTTGTCTTATATCTATATGTTTATTCTTAGAAGGCTGAATGGGATTTCTATATAAGTTGATGGCACTAGTGTTATCACATTTGATGTCCACTCATTTTACAAAAATCTTGTAGTCAAGAAGTTATTACTTCATCCATAAGATTTGAGCACAATAAAGACCTGTTGCTACATACTCAACTTCAGCTATAGACAAAACAACTGAATTTTGCTTTTTGCTACTCTAAGACACTAAATATTCACCTAGTAATTGACATGTGCCTAAAGTGTTTTTTCTATCTAGAGCACACTCAATAAAATCAACATCTGAAAATGCATCTAATTCAAATGGGGAACTTTTAGGATACCAAAGTCCTAAGTTGATAAGACCATTAAGATACTTGAGTATGTATTTTACAGCATGTAAGTGAAACTTCTTGGGATTAGACTGATATCTTACACATAAATATACATTAAACATGATATCAGGCCTAGATGCAGTAAGATAGAGAAGACTACCAATTATACCTCTATACAACTTTTGATCCATAACCTTACCATGTTCATCGATGCTTAGTTTGATGTTGATACTCATTGGAGTTTTATAAGGTTTATTGTTCTCCATGCCAAATCTTTTGATTAGTTCTTTGTTGTATTTGGCTTGGTTGATGAAGATTTCCTCTTTTTCTTGTATGATTTGCAATCCAAGAAAGAATTTGAGTTCTCCCATCATACTCATCTCAAATTCACTTTTCATTACTTTGGAGAAATCTTCACACAAGCAAACATTAGTGACACTAAAAATAATATCACCTGCATATATTTGCATAAGTAATAAGTCTTCGTTCCTCTCTTTAGAGAAAAGTGTTGTGTCTACTAATCCTTTGAAAAACCTTTTCTTTATAAGAAAGTTGTTCAACCTTTCATACCAAGCACTAGGAGCTTGCTTTAAGCTATGTAAGGCTTTGGTGAGTTTAAGCACATGGTTAGGAAAACAATGACTTTCAAAATCAGAGGCTTGTTCAACATACACCTCTTCATCAATGTAGCCATTTAGGAAAGCATACTTGACATCCATTTGGTATAATTTAAATTTCATATGAGAAACAAATGCAAGTAAAATCCTAATGGCCTCCGACCTTACAAATGGGGTAAAAGTTTCATCAAAGTCTATTCCCTCTTCTGAGTTATAGCCTTTGCCTACTAATCGAGCCTTGTTTCTAACTATGGTTCCATGCTTATCAAGTTTATTCCTAAAGACCCGTTTGGTTCTAATAATGGAGTGTCTTTGAGGTCTAAGAACTAAGGTCCATACCTTGTTTCTTTTAAACTAATTGAGTTCATCTTGCATAGTAAGAACCCAATGCTCATCTTTTATGGCCTCATCTATGGTCTTAGGCTCAATAAGGGAAACAAAAGCAAGATTATTACATACATTTCTAAATGATGATTTGGTTGTTACCTGATTTGATGGATCACTAATGATGAGATCTTTTAGATGATCTTTCTTGAAGACCCAATCCTTTTCTAGCTGAGTTTGCCCTTCATTTGGAGTAGAAAGAAATTGATTTGAATTTTCCTCACTCATCAATTTTTGTGGCTTGTCCATATTTTTCTTTTCTTTTCTATATTCAACTCACTCATGGGACCTGCAAGATCATCAATATCTTCTTCTTTTCTTAAAGAAATGGGATTAGATTCATCAAAAATAACATATATGGATTCCTCAATAATAAGAGTTCTCTTATTAAAGACTTTATACCCTTTACTAGTTATAGAGTATCTAAGGAAAATTCCTCAATCGGATTTGGAGTCAAATTTGTTAAGGTTGTCTTTAGTGTTTATAATAAAACACTTACAACCAAAGACTTTAAAATATGCAATCTTGGGTTTGTTATTGTTCCATAACTCGTAAGGTGTTTTCTTTAACAAAGGCCTAACCAATACTCTATTTAACACATAACAAGAAGTATTTATAGTTTCAACCCAAAACCATTTCTTGAAGAGTTCTATTCTTCCTTTCTACTACACCATTATGTTGTGGTATTCTAGGAGTGGCAAAGTTGTGTGAGATACTATACTTAACATAAAAGCTATGAAATTTTGCATTTTCAAACTCCTCTATATGGTCACTTCTAATAGAAGAGATCTTCAAATTCTTTTGATTTTGAATTCTCTTAGCAAAGGTCTTAAATGCATTTAAGTAGGAATCCTTATGAGGAAGGAATAACACCCAAGTATACCTAGAATAATTATCTATAATAACAAATACATAATGCATGCCTCCCAAGCTAGATACTCTAGTGGGTCTAAACAAGTCCATGTGAAACAATTACAAAGGGTTTAGATGAACTTACTATGTTATTGGCTTTGAATGAAGATTTTACCTATTTTCCTTTTTGACATGCTTCACAAACTCCTTCCTTTGCAAACTTGATTTCAGGCAGTCCTTCATCCAACTTTTTCTTTTTCAGCTTATTGAGGAGTTCTATGTTTGCATGTCCTAGCCTTTTATACTAGGTTTTGCCTTCATCCACTATAGATAATAAACACTTAGCTCCATTATTAATAAGAGAATTTAAATCAATCACATAAATATTATGAATTTTCATACCAATGAATAAGATTTTGTTGTCACTCATTCTCGACACATAGCAAGCTTATGGTTTAACCATAACTTTGAGGCCTTTGTCACATAGTTGACTTACATTCAACAAATTATATTGAGTCCTTCAACAAGCAAAACTTTATCAAGAATAGGTGAATTAACATCCTTACCAATTTTACTTATGCCAATGATTTTGGCTTTCCTATTGTCTCCAAATGATACATTTCCAAGTCCTTCAGATTTCTCTAGTTGCATGAAGAACTCTTTTTGTCCTGTCATGTGCTTTGAACATCCACTATCTAGATACCACTCTTACTTTCCAACTTAGGATTTCAAGCACATATGCAAAACAAAGAGGATCAAGTCGTAGGTACCCAAATTTTCTTGGGTCTTAGAAGGTTGGTTCTAGCCATCTACTCATCATGCGTTCTAGCAAGGTAATGATAAGCAATGTGGCCATAAACACAATAATAAAAGCACTTACCATTAAAATGCAGTAATGTCCTATTTCTAGGTAAAGCATACACATGGTGTTCGTAAGGTTTGTAATTCCTCTGAGCTAATTGTCTAGGACTGTTTCTTATGTGAGTTGTTCTCATGTAAGGTGTAAATCTATATGCATGAGTATGCCAATTTTTGTGCCTTTGGAGACTTTGCTCTGAGGTTTGTAAGAATAATATATGTAGGCATAATTAGCTCTAGAAGGAGCATGTCTCAATTGTGTGTGAGTGGATTGAGACTTAGACTTCATACCATTGGTCTTAGCATTTCCCGTATGAAAACTTTAGGCATTCTCATAGGTTTCTTTAGCCTTGACAAAGACTATCTTAGAAGTAGAAAATGAGTATGGAAACTTTAGGCAATCTGACTTAATGTGTCATTTCTCATTACATCCATAGCAAATGAGTTGACCCTTACTACTTTTCTTCTTGTATTTCCTTGCCCTTTTGCTTTTTAAGAGAAATCTTTTTACTTTGTTTGTTATGAGGGCAAGGTGCTCATTTCACTATTATTTTCATCATCACTATAAAAAGATGTTAGTAAGCAAGAAGAAGAGGGGGACTTAGAGCGTACCTCTTAGTTTTTAGAGCCAAGTCTTTCTTACTCATTCCAAAGCTTTCAGGTGTCTTTTCAAGTGTGATTTCATAAGCCAGAAGTTTTCCCATAAGTTCATCCAACGATAGAACTTCCAGCTTGTTAGCCTCCTCTATGGCTGTCTTATTAGCTTTCCACTTGTCCTTAGGAAGAGTTCTTAGGATCTTAATAATCATATCTTCATTAGAGTAGGACTTCCCAAGAGTTTTGAGAGTGCCTATGATATCAATGAACCTATTGTACATCTCAGTTATGGTCTCACCAAGCTGGTTTACAAAAGTTTCATACATATAAGTATGCATTTGAATCTTCTTCTTTTTAACTTTACAAGAGCCTTCATGTTGAATCTGCAAAGTGTCCCAGATTTTCTTTATCAATGTGCACATTTGCTACTTTGCATACTAAGATTTGTAGATAGCACAAAAGAGAACATGTATGGCTCATCTATTTTTGAAATTTATCTTCTTTTCTTCTGTTGTCCATTTGCTTTTAGGCTTGGGAACATGAACATCTCTAACTAACTTAGTTGGAACTTCTCTTTCTTCTTTGATAATGTCTCATAGATCTGTGGTTTCACTATCTAAAAAGATTTCCATACGATTCTTCCAATACTCGTAGTCATCTCCTTTAAAGAATGGTGGCTTGTGGATTGATTATGATTCCTCATGACTTGTCATGATCTTTACTCTGAACACTTAAGCCTTGATAGAGACACAAGCTCTTATACTAATTATTTTCCCTTAGTGCCCTAGATGGAGGGGTGAATAGGGCAATGGCAAGTAAAACTTAACGGTTGATATATGTGAAAATTAAGAGAAATAGACACAACAATTTATAGAAGTTTGGCACAACCCTACCTACTTCCTCTCCTCTGGTCTTCCACTAGAGTTTTATTATAAGGATAAACTCCAGGTGTTATCAATCACCTTTACACAAGTAGTTTTGAAGCACTACTAAGTTGTTATAAGTAGACTTCTGAGTGCTGCTAAAATCATTTCCCAAAGTAGTTTACAGGTACTGCCTAAACCTTTCACGAAGAGGATTTAGATCTATAAAGATCTTCTTGAACCAAAAAAAAAAAAAACTATCTCTAAAGGATTTACAAATTAAAGATGAGAAAAAATACTTCACTCAAGTAATAAATAATAATGATCATACCCACAAATTATGCTTAACTTAGTGGAGAGCTTTGAGAGATGTCTTTAGCTTATTCTTCAACTTTGTTTTTGAAGATATCCTAAGCAAGCTTTGACAATTGATCTTCCTTGTAAGGTAGGTCACACTTGTTTCATCCCTTTTATTAAAGATTAATCTCATAATAGAATAAGCTCACTTTTGATCATTTTTTAATTTTCAATCTACTTAATTCTATTGTGGGAGAGTCCTTTTATAAGTAGACACTCGAAACTAGTCGTTAGAAGGAAAGTTGTCACTTCATGTTAAAAAATAATCATTCAATGCATGTTGGACTATCTTCATGCCCATTGTTGGGTGAAAATACAACATCAACAGTCGTTGATTTCATTGAAATGCTCATTAAAACTAGTTATTAGAGAGAGATCTGTCTAAACATTCCTATTCTAACTTTTTTAATTTTTTAGTCACCAACTCCTTCAATGACTGTTGGAGCTACTCAACACGTATTAAAATTAAACTTCAACTTTTGTTGGGATAAGGACAATGCCTTTTGAAATGTCTCTGAAAGGATGTGAGATTAATGCTATGCTTTTCAAGATTTTGTACAGTATTTCAACAATTGTTGGCTTTGGTTTAATGCCCGTTGAAAAGTGTTTGAATGCATGTAGAACATTTGATCATCTCTCATTGGAGAGTTTAGAAGCTCTAGCTCTGATTGGATGTTTTTTCAATGCCCTTTTGGTGTATGTCCAATGCTCATGTCAAGACTTTAAGGTTTTTGTTCACATCAAGTCATTTAGTCTAATGCCTGTTGCAAAAATGCAACACCTGTTGAGGTATTGATCACCAACGCCCATTGCAAAAATGTAATACCAGTTAAGAAGGTTTGATTCTGAAGCTCAAGAGCTTTCAACATCCTTAACTCATATTTGGTTGTCATTTAACGTTTGTTGTGTATCTTTAATGCCCGTTGATGAAGTCACAATGCCTGTTGAAATTCCACAACACCTGCTGGCTTTGAATACTTAGAGTTTTCCAAAAAACACTTCATTTTAAGACTTTTGATCAATAAATTGATGTACCTGCAAAATCTTTGACACAAACTCAAACAAGAGTGATTTTTTAGATGCGTTTGTAATCATCAAAATAAGCTTGGTTTACAAAAACTCCCAATTAGATCTAATAATATTTGTGTCTCCCAACTTCATGTTTAACTTAATGGATCCCATTACATTAACTTTAGTTCCTCCGAGCCTAATCAGAGGGGTTTGAACTGGGCGTAACTTCTTGAAATCTAGCCTGAGTGCTTTAAAAATTTTTGGAGTCATTATATTTATTAAGCTACGAACTAAGCTGTAAAACACTGTGAGAGTTGAGTGAAACTACGAATCGAGTTATGGGCTAGGTCTTGATACTATTCTTACGCTACTCCTTCAAGGGTAGTAGGAAGGATTTTATAGAGGAGGGCATCTTAGTAATTATAGAGCTCTAGCTTGGACCAGAACGTATAATAGAGGCTCCACCGATCGATTGTTCTGTTGTACTTATTAATTAGGGGTAGCTTAATTTGTGGGGTACTAGCTTGGCTCTGATCTTTGTAGTTAAAGGATTATGATCATAAGAGTGGTAGCCAAAGGTGAAACATTCCTTGCTCCTTGATCATCTGACTGACTCCATGACTTTCTTTTCAATGGCATCTTCATCGTAGTATGTCTCAGCTTTCACCTAGTTTGTAGGATGATTCACCTATGTCACTGCACATTTCCAAACACATGTTCCTTCCTTCCTCGCGACCTAGGTTTTTCGCTTGTTCTTGCAGAGTTGGTGTTGGTAGCCATTATGGCAGCTTAGTAGCAGTGGTTTGTGGAATAGCCACAAGCTCTTTTCATGTTAAGGCATGCTTATTGTTTTCAAGGTTGTCGTGAAAATCCATATAAACAATGGCAAGTTGGGCAGTCGTTTGGTCAGTGCTAGGATTGGATGTTAGAATTTGAGGTGTAGCTTGGGAATCATGATTTGGGGTACTAACAAGTTGAAGGCTAAGTTCCCTAGTGTTGGTGGGGAGGCTAAGACTGAGAGGCTTGATGGGAGTTTATTGTCTAATATATTAGACTGGAGGTGGATTTGTGGGATTTTTTTATCATTGGGATAGGCCATGGTTGAAGTTTTGAAAGGTCTGTTGTAATAAGTCCATGCTCATCCCACTAATGATGTCGTGAGACTTATTATAGTGGTTGGTTCAGGTACTTTAGTGAGGTTCAGGTGGTTCTAGTTTGGTTCATGCAAGACAATAGAGATAAGTGATTGCCCGATTAGTTACCAGAAGTCTTCTCTGATGCTTAAGTCAGATATATGTTAGAGAGAAAGTGTAAGTGTATATAATATATGAGAGATACATAGTTATGCTTTTTATATATTGGCTAGGGATGCTCGTTTCTTTATTGGATTGAGACTTGAATTCTTTTTATTTAGTGATTGTTTCATAATGAGACTTATTTTCTTTAATAAGAGATAACTTTCTAACAAGGGATAACATTCATATTCAGGATAGGCTGTGGACTAATTATAACTAAGTGGTTGAGCTGCGCTGGGCCACAATCATGTGAAGCTAAGGCAGGCCGAATTACTTTGGGCTATAATAGTAATGAAGGCCTAACTGAGTTTCGTGTACAGCTGGACTAAACTCATATTTACTTTAGTATCAACTTCCATATAAGAGGAACCACACTTTTATAAATATATATATATATATATATATATATATATATATATATATATATATATATATATATATATATATATATATATATACACAATAAAGAGAGAAAAAAAAAAAAAAAAAAAGAATATATATTTATATATATATATAATG
>CATIWR010056512.1:0-15251 GCA_949677035.1 Omphalea diandra | reverse complement strand
AATGATGCCCAACTCAACTATGCCATTAGAAAGAAAGAGCTCTTAGCTATTATTTTTACATTTAATAAATTTAGATTTTATTTGGTTCGTTCTAAAGTGATTGTTTATACTGATCATGCATTCGCTACTTGTTAACAAAGAATGATGCCAAACCAAGGCTCATAAGATGGATTCTCTTGCTCTAAGAGTATGATTTAGAGATCAAAGATAAGAAGGGCACAAAGAATTTGATTTTTGATAATTTCTCTCGCCTATAACATATACAAAAGGAGGAGTTAAGTATTCCAATCAATGAAACCTTCCCAAATGAGCAACTCTTTCTTTTGAAAGCTCTCCAAACTCCATGGCATGCAGATTTTATGAATTACTTGGTAAGTGATATTACTCCTCATAATTTTAATTCCTATAAAAAAAGATTATGCATGATATTAAATTTTACTTTTGGGAAGAACCTTATCTATTTAAAGAATGCACCGATGGTATTATAAGAAGATGTGTACTAGAGGAAGAGATGGGAAATATCTTGCTTCATTGTCAAACCTGAAAATGCGAAGAACAATTTGGTCCTTCCAAAGCCACAACTAAGGTATTACAAAGTGGACTATTTTGCTTTTGTCAAAGCTTGTGATACGTGCCAAAGAATAGGTAATATCTCCAAGAGGAATGAAATGACATTAAATTCCATGATTGAGGATGAACTTTTTGATGTATAGGGGATTGATTTCATGGGCCATTTCCCAAAGTCACTTGGCAATCAATACATCTTAGTGGTAGTTAATTACATTTCAAAGTAGGTTGAAGCAATTCCTACCTCAACCAATGATGCTAAAATGGTGCTTTAATTTCTAAAGAAACACATCTTCACAATTTTTGGGACTCCACAAGCAATTAAAAGTGATAAGAGATCACATTTTTGCAACTGGTAATTTGAGTCTTTATTTAAGAAATATGGGGTAATTTATAAGGTTACAAAATTTTACCATTCGTAAACAAGTGGGAAAGTGAAGGTCTCTAATATGGCAATCAAACATATTCTTGAGAAAATGGTTAACTCTTCAAGGAAGGATTGGTTCGTAAAGCTTTTTGATGCACTTTGGGCATATATCGCTTATAAAATGCCAATAAGTACCACACCTTATCATTTAGTACTTGAGAAAGCTTATCATTTTCTGGTTAAGTTGGAACATCGGGCTTATTAGGCAATAAAGTATCTTAACTTTGATTTAAATCTTGTCGATGATAAGAGAAAACTCCAACTCAATGTACTTAAATCCTTATGTCTTCAAGCTTATGTGAACAACTAGATCTATAAGGAAAAGACTAAAAGGTGGCATGATAGTCATATTTTGAAAAAATAGTTTAAGGAATGACAAAAAGTGCTCCTCTTCAACTTGAGGTTATGGTTATTTCTGGGCAAATTCAAGTCTAGGTAATCTGGACTATTTGTCATAGTCAAAGTCTATTCTCATGGTGTTATCGAAATTGCAAAGTCTAAGGGTTAAATTTTCAAGGTCAATGGACATCGATTGAAGCCATACTATCAAGAAAAAAAATGCACAAAAGGGAGAGACTCTTTATCTTCCCCACACTTCCATATAAAAACTCAATATAAGGGTCAAGCTAGGTACCTAAAACTAGTACGTCTTAGGCCAATCCCCCTATTTTTTAATTATTTTTATTTTTAATTATGTGTTTTTATTTTGTCTTGTTTTATTTGTTTAGTTGTTTTATTTTTTTATGTTCGTTTTATAAGGCATCCTTACAAGGAACACAAAGTTGTAATTGTCACAATCCACTTGGGGAAGTTTTCTTGTTCTCTTCCTCTTTAATCTCAATTTTATGCCTTGATATGTGTTTGTAATTGAGTTGTTTTAGTTAAATTCATTATTTTGATATGCATAAGATGTTATAAGACCATAAAAGGGTCAAATTCATGGGCATATTGATGGTCAATCTAATTAAATCAACCATGTCTCATAAAAAATACAAAGGAAGTTCGAACTAGTAGCATACGCACAACCACGAATATTTTAGAGTTTTGAAGCATCAAGATAGTAGGATAAGGCATGACCATATGCACAATCATGCCATTTTGGTGAAGTATGGACAATAGGTTCATACGACCACGCAATTGGTACATATCGGGACAGAAAGTAAACACACGACTATATGCACACTGTGCCACCCTACACACTCTTGGACCGTAACCTTTGGCATGGCCATACACACAGCCATGCCAACCCAAAATTTTCAATTTAAAAACCTTACATCCTCTTTCCTTCCTCATTTTCCTTTCTTTCTCATTTTCCTTTCTTTCTCACCTAACATAACCATATTACTCTAAATTTCCATGCCTTTCCCCTCAAAATTCTCCTTCAAACTCCATCCAATCTTCTTCAGACCATCCCTTAAATTAACCCCACCATGGGTAAACAAGGCAAGACCATCACAAAATGTAAATTGGCTCTCTACCAATGATTCTTCTTTTACTAGCTGTAATTTTGAATTCATCACCAAAGAATAACAAGAAAGGTATAAGATACTCTCTAAAAGACCCTTTGTTTAAACTAAAATTTTAAATATAGGGCCTTTAAGGGTTATGGGCTTATGGGATAAGATTAATGGGTATTTTAAGCAATACCCTAACTCCTCTAACGAATTCACCTTGGAGTTTCTTTAGTAATTTTTATGTTAAAAATAAAGCTATATGGAGAATTTATGAATTTGGAACAATTTCTTTCCAATTCTTTGGCAAAACCTATGTGCATTCTTTTGAGGAAGTGGCTATGGCTTTTGATATGCCAAATGATAGGTTAACCAAATTTCCCTTAACCTTTAATTATCAGGAAGCTTGGAAGGACAAAACCCTTATATGGCTAAGACTAGCAAAATAGGCAAGATTTAGAAATCGACCATGAAATATATGCATAAGTTGTTATCCTATTCGGTAACAGGTATTGGGGAGAGCATTGGTGGCTTCAGTCATTATGAATTACTATTTTATGGTGTATGTGGTGCAATATGGCCATTAACACACCATGGTGGGTTGTGTACCATATGAGGAATGTGGCATAGAAAGATTCAGGGCCATTCTTATTAAAGGTTCTATCACCATGATTGCACAGTATTTAAAGCTTTACAATCCAAATGAGATGAAGGGGCTAACATAAGGGAAAAAGACTCATTTGCTTTCTTATAAGTCGATGTTAAGAATGGGACTTATTATGAGAGTTGGCACTCCCTATATGTTAAATCAAAATCTAGATGTGGTAGTTGATCATGATGAGCCAGAGTTTCCAATTGAAGGCAGTTCTTCATAAGCTCTTTTCCCTACTTTTTTCTGACCATTGGAAGGTGTGCTAGCGTGCTTGGAGTCTAGACTTGAGACTATGGACTAAAGGCAAAAAGCCTTTAAAGATGAAGTGCGATTAAATTGCTTCGCTTAATAGAAAAATCAATGGGTTAAGTAATGGAGTTCAAGCATATTTCAACCATGTTGGCCACCTTAGGATTGACCATCCATCTTATGTTTCATTTATGTTTTGTTTATTTGTTTGCTATTTGATACTTTTTTAGCCTTATGTTGGATATTTGGTTTATCTTGGCACTTTCATTATGGACCTAATATAAGGCTTCAAGCCTCTTTCTAGATGTTTGTTTTATGCAACACTTTCTTCTCGCTTAGGCTTCTTGCATAAAGGAAGTTTCTATCCTTTAATTTTTTTTCCCTTTAGTTCTTATCATTGAGGACAATGTGCTTCAAGTTTAGGGACACGTGTGGGTTAATTTGAGCGATATTGCACAAATTGTTAAGCATAATTCTCTTATGGCATTTTATTAGTTGTTTAAATTTTTTTATTCTTTTAATTAAGAGTGGGTGTTAGATTTTAAGATGGATAATCAATGAGGAAAATTATAATAATTATTGAGAATTGCTTAGGATAATTGTCCTTGTGATAATGGTTTGAGCTTCACAAAGCACGTCTTAATTTAAAATTGAGCAAATGCATTAAGAACACAATTGAGCACACTTGGCTTAGCTAGTATTGCATTAGGGGATTATTGTACTAATAGTTTTGTTTATAACATACATGTTTTTCACAAATTGAATACTTCTACATATGTTAGAACTTACTAAGTTATCCCCTGAGGCGAAATCCTAGAACCTTAGCATGCTTGAAGAGATTATTAAGGCATTCTTTAATTGCCCTATTATTCCCATCCACACCTTATTTTACATTGTCATTTGATTACCCCTTTTGAGCCATATAAATACTCAATACAGAGTATTATTAGCCTTTCTTTCTTTCACCCACATCTTACATCATAACCATATACCTTAAATACGTTTTAGCTTCCCCCATCAAGAGAATATATAATAAGGGATTTTATTATATGATAAAGTGTTGTGTGATGTACAATTGATGTGCATATTTAGAGAAAAAATGGAAAAAAAGTTTACTTATATAAAAAAAAAAGGAATGAAGAATGGAAAAGGGTAATAAAGCAAAATAATAGAACAAAGGAAAGAGAAAAGGCAAAGGTTGAATCAAAACCCTAAGAAGGGAAGCAACAAAGGTGCATTAAGTATTTTGTGAGAATATGAGCTATACACATAAATTATTACATCATGCTTCACGTCAAGTATTTTATGAGAATATGAGTTATGCATATAAATTATTACATCATGCTTCACATCATTTATATAGTTAATGTCTTAGCAAAACATTCTCTTATCTTTGGACTTTACCACTTCTTATTTAGCTTCAACGCTAAGCCTTACATTACAAGCTATAAAAGGCCTCATAATCTTTAAGATTAGTATGGATCTACATTAGTAGAGAAGGATTGCTTAGTTTTACCTATGGTCGCATGTGATTCTTTATAATGGAAGTGGAATCTTGTCTAAAAACTTATGTATTGGAAAAATAAAAATCTTGAATAAAAAATAAGGTCAAGTCACATACATACTCTTTTATGCTTAATGAATTGTGAATTGGATATGCTTAGTCTAGAACTTGTTATTATCTTCAGTGTAATTTCTGAAGAAAGGAAAGACATGATTATAGCTAAGATAAAAACTCCTATTCAAGACCTAGCACTTAATCTTTATCATTAGAATTGAAAAATTGCGTCTTAAGAAAGTCATCCTTGCTCAAGGACAAACATGAGTTCAAGTTTGGAAAATTTTGTTTGGTCTCCTAATTGTAATATTTATTTTGTTAATTCCATCCAAATATATGAGTAAAATCTTAATTTCAACCCATAATTTAATAACATTAAAGTTTTTTTTATGTTTAGAAGACAAGAATTGAAGAAAGAAGAATAAGTGGAGAGAAAGGAAAAATGGCATGGGCCATGCACACAGTCATGCCACATTATTAATAAAAAGGATCATGGAGTCGAGGAATGACATGGCCATATGCACAATTGTGCCTATTTTGCTACAATTTAATCATAAATGGAATGAAGTCGTAGAGCATAATGGTATGGCCATGCATACAACATGTGCATGGTCGTGCAAATTAAATGCAAAATTACTCTTTGGAAGGTTTTTCTTCTTATTTTTGGATTTTAACTTTCCTAACTAGAAGACTTGGCAAAAGCCTTACTTAAGGAGGCAAGGAAGCATAAAGAGAAAAGAAGAGGGTATAGAAAAAGGTGGAGAATATCATTCAAGCTAGGGTTGCATCAAATTTCTAGAGAGAGAAGGTGCAAGAATTTAAGTAATTAAGAAGAAGTTCATGGCTATTCTTGGAGTTGTTTTTATTATTTCCTTTTCTTTTCTTTATTTCGTCATGAGCTGAACTTTTATTAGCCAAGATTGTAATGGATCTTGTACAATTTTTATTAAGTTCCCTTAATCTAAATCTATTTAATTTCCTGCATTATTGGTACTAGCAATTGTTAAGTCTTGGTCGTTTGATCAACTGGCCATTGATTACTTAGCTTTGTGAATCGAAAATCAAAAGGTGCTTTTCATGAAATGAAGCTTTCAATAATTCCTTTGCTTTGTTATTGAGTTGAGAAACCTTAACAATTGATTACTATATTTATAGTTTTAAAATAAGAGGCAACTGCATGATGTTTAGCTTTTGAGTTGAGGAACCTTTAGCTAAACATGTGTTTGCATGTCAATTTCTACTTCAAAAGGATTAATTGACCACCTTAGTGACTTGATAGTATTACTTATTACACGAGTCAATTAGACAAGGGTTAGGGATCCAATAAAAGGTTATCAAGTGAAGTGTCTTTATTAGTATTTTACTTTGCTTTATTTATTTATAATTAGAATTACCTTTCACTATTGATTCTTTAGATAATATAAGTTACAAGACATTTAGTACTTAAACTCAATCCTTATGGAAATGATATCCATACTCGCAAAGTACACTTTATTACTTTTGACCTATGTACTTGCAGCTTAGGGATTTTTATATATCCCGCACCCATCATCGACATAGAGATGCTTTATTTAGGTTACTTTATTTTTTATATTATATTATCTAATTGATTGAAATTTTTTTTAAAAAAATGAATATCAATTCTAGAAGATTCTTAGCTAAATCATTTATACATTTAGCTAATTCCCAGAAAATAAGCCTTAACTTGATTAATACTTGAGTTGCTTATAGATAAAGATTCCAAGTATTAAATATTTTATTTGTATGCTATTTTTTTTTTTTTTTGAATTAGTTAAAGAGTTCCTTCTTTATTACTTGAAAGCAAAATTTTTTGGATTTGGTTTTTTAATTTTCATTAATTGATTCTTGATAACTTATGTTTACACCATACCTCATTGTTATACTTCTTTGGGCTTGGACCTGGTTCATAAAGATTCAACTTTAAGAGCCTTATTCACTATTTATTGATTCTTTGGACTCGAGATTGATGGGCCTTTGGTTCATGAGTTTGCTTGGGCATAAGCCCAGACTTTATTGTTGCATTCAGGATATATTTTGATTTTTAAACCTATGCTTAGGTCTGGGCCATGATATTAACTAGAATATGTATAAGGTAGATTTGTATATATCTATAGTTGTATTGATATACTTTGTATTGTATTAAAACTCTACTGTGTGATTAGTATATAAGCAAACATAATTTACAAAAGAAGGGTTTTGAACCATAGACAGAAATATAGGACAATTTTTCTTTATACCTCTTTTTTCTTCTCTTATTTTCTCCATATTTTCTTACTTGACAGTGTTAGTTGTCTAAATACCATTCAAGTTGACGAGATTACCCCTATATTCTCACCTTTGATTGATTGCTCTTTGCCTATATGTCATATCCAATTGACCCCGATCAATTGTTATTTTTCATGTTTTGGATATTTGATATTGACAGTACCTGGTAATGGAGCCCAAGTAATTAAATTTACTCTAGAGATTTTCAAGGAAAATATCTTTTTGGCACTCTTGGTAGGACACTTGTATGCCAATAAAGACTAGGCATCAGATCTTGAGGAAAGAATTGGACCAATTGAAAAAGCACATTGCCTAGATTGAAACTATAGTAAACATGAGCCATAAGTCCAATGAAAATCCATAAGTCAATAATCCGGCTCAAAGAGATGATCTAGCTGACTATCAAGGGCATGCTCTCATGCCTAGGCAACCCATTCTTGCAACCATTGATTACTCTCAAATTGCCAGCCAAATCATGGTTGAAAACTACAACATGTTTAATAATATGATTAATTAGATGGCCACGATTATTCAACCATTAGTAGAGGATAATAAGGCCACCCAAAAGGACATTCAGTTAGGGTTGGATTAGATGAACAATTGCCTTGATCGATTGACAACCCTCCTAAAGGGAAGGCAAGTTCTAACACCAAATAGAAGACTCCCAATGAAGGCTTTCAACTCAAGAAGGCCTTTTACTCAAAGGGAGCCGTGGGCTTTCACATACTCATTTGCCTAAGCAATGCTAAACCAAAGATTCTTCCAATTTCCCAAGGGTCCAGCAGCTCATCATTCGTTTAGGAAGGAGCCCTGACCTTGGAACAATTTTCAATAAGCTTTCCAGGCAAATACCCAATCACCTCCTTACTACCAACAAAGCCTAGTGGCTTAAGGACCAGGTATGGTTTTTACTTACGACGCTACTAGAAATGTGATACCTTTAATAAATTTTGTAGGAGAATAGGCAACTCAACCTCAATACAAATATGATACTATTCAATTTCTCTGGATTAGTGTGAGTTAATTGATGCCCTTGAAAAGATGAGTGTTGACATAAGGCACTTGCCAAGACTGACTTATTCAAAGTCATACCCCGAGTGGGTAGACAAATTATATCCTTTCCTAAAAGATTACAAAATACTTGAGTTTACTTTATTTTCAAAGGAAGATAATGATTCAACAATTGAGCATATTGCTTAATTTTTTATGGCATATGGAGAAATGGTGGTTGAAGAATTTTAGAAACTATGGTTGTTTATAAATTTTCTCACTAAGACTGCCTTCACTTGGTACACCAATTTCCCAGCTGGGTCCATAGTTAGCACGAAAGTGATGGAAGAAAAGTTCCACGTTGAATTTTATAAAGCTCTTTCATCAATTACTTTCGCCAACCTTGCCCAAACAAAATAGCTAGTAGGGGAGTCGGTTGAAAAATACATTCTTAGGTTTATGAAGGTTAAAACTCTATGCCATAATAAGTTACCTGAGTCAGATTATGTTTCCCTAACACTAAAAGGCTACATTTTGAAGGTTACAAGTTCAAGGATCTTTATGATCTAAATGCCAAATTGGCTTTGAGAATTATTGTAAGAGGTTGAGTAGAAGAAGGATTGTTCAAGGGGTATTTATTATAAGGATGCTTATATGGTGGTTCTTGAGTACGATAGTTCAGACTCGGATAAAGACGAGGTGAATATAGCAGAGTTAGTACTTGTGAAGGGATATAAATGCCTTACATTAGCCAAGCCTAAACTTCAAAAGAAGGAGAAGGTCCAGCAAAAGATATGGTAGATTGCTCAAGAATACTAATTTGATCTGACTAAGGTAGATGAGATATTTGATTACTTAGTGAAAGATGGTAAACTTAAGCTCTCAAATGACAATATCATTCCCCCACTGAAGAAGAGAATAGGGAAAGATTACTACAAATACCATAATATGTGGAGGCATTCAACCAAGAATTCCATTAACTTCAGAAATATGGTTCAAAAGGTCATCGAGGAAGTGAGGATTGTGTTCCTTGGAAACAACAAAGCTCTTGTTGAGATCGAGCCATTCCTAAAGGTCACAATTTTTGTTATCCAATTAGTGTTTTTGAATGCCAAAGGGAATAAGTTGGTAACTGAAATAAAGTTTGTGACTTTTTCGACCAATAAGAAGACACCTATAACCAAGATAAAACTTATAACTCTAACCAAGGATTATAAGCCTGAAGGGACAATGTTGGTTTGCCTAACTTATCATACTGAATTTAAGACAATAATAAGAGATGATTCGCTCAAGAGAAAAAAAAGAAGGCATGAGAGCTAACGAAGGTACAATTGTTTTAGGCGCCCTAACGTTTATATTCTCAAGTTGTGTAGAGATATAGGTTGGCCGACTACTAAAAGGTTCAAAATACTAAAGGGCAGGTGGGTAAGAATCGCCCAAGTGGCTCAAGACAAGTAAAAAGACTAGCTTTTAAGGTTGATTGTTCAGAACAATGAAGTACTAATCGACCAAGGGAAAATTTTAGGTCAAACCCAATAATAATTGATCATTAGGAAAAGCATAGCCCTAAGAAGGATGTCTTTGATTGGCTTACTTTTGGGAGACCAATATGAACTAACCTAATAAAAACTCAAAAAAAGAGTTTCCAAAAGCAAAAGCAATATTTTTAAGCCGAACTAAAAGAGGTTAGGGCCTATAGGGTATTGAAATAGAGGCTAGAGTTCAACACGAGAAGGAGATTAAGGAGCTTAGGGCTAAGCAAGAAAGAGAAAGGCTTAAACTTTGTAAGAAGATTTATAAACTTGACAATAAGCTCAAGCCTTATGATATTGAAATTCATCATAACAAGTATGGATCCATGATGGTTTGGGTACCTAAGAAGCTCGAAGAAGGGTAGACCTAGGAACAATCATCTAATACTTCAAAGGATAGGGCTAAAGTCAATATGGTATGCCTCTTGCTTACAGATTTTTTGACCAAACCTAAGCAAAAAACCACGCTTAAGAGGGATGTTATTTGCCCAAGCTCAAATGATGAAGATGAAGAGAAGAAGACCACAATCACATTATAATTCATTGTCTCAAACAAACCATATTCGACCATTGTATGTTAAGGCCAAATTGAATTTTATGCCCATTAGTAGGGTATTTATTGATAATGGATCTAGAGTGTCGATCATACCCATGAAGCCCTTAAAAAAGATCGGCCTCACAAAAGATCGACTAAAGACAGATGATATTTTGATGAGAGACTTCATAGGAGGGGATACTTTGGCTGACAATTATATTAAGCTAGATTAAATATTGGTAGATGTGCTTCTTTATAATAGATATAGATGGCAGTTATAATATGTTATTAGAGAGAGAATGGATACATGCCAATTGTGTCATTGCATCATCATTACATCAAATGATGTGGGTTTGGAGGTTCGATGAAGAAGTATAAGTAATTTATGGAGATCCAAACCCATTTTCCAAAGTAGTACACTTGGTCACTGCTATAATGTATCAAGTCAAGGTGAATTTTAAAAACATTATTGAAAGGATAAGTTAAGACAAGACTCTAACAAAGCTTAATTAACTCAGGATTCTGATGTCTAAGATTGAATGGCCAACCTCAATCAGTATTGAAAGTCATTCCTTAATTACCAAGTCTAATGGTTAAATCGATAAAAATAAATGAGTGCTTCAAGAAAATCAAAAGGCTAATCTTAAAGCATAATTTAGTTGCCTTAGCCAAGTGTATCTATGAGGATGAACAAGAAGATCACACAACTCAGTTACAGGTGTAAGATCTTAAAATTGCACTTAAGAAGTTAGATGATCAATAGGTCAAGACCTAAGATCTTTTGAAGGAAGTCAATTTAGGCACAAAAAGCTTGCATCAGCCAATATTTATCAAAGCGAAGTTAAATGTTATATTTAAGGCTAAATCGATCACACTGCTCAAAGAGTATAACGATTGATTTGCTTGGGACTATTCTGAAATGTTGGGCTTGGTAAAGCATCATTTGCCCATTAATGAGGGATTCAACCCTTTCAAGAAACATACAAAAAGAATGTCTAAAAAGGTGGAAGAGCTTGTAAGGAAGGAGATAAAATACTTTTGACCACTGGTTTCATCAGAATGACCATATATATGGAATGGCTCTCTAACATTGTCCTGGTCATAAAGAAGAATGGAAAGCTAAGGACTTGTGTCGACTTTAAAAAATTAAATTTGGCCATACCCAAGGATGAGTATTCCATGCTAGTAACTGAAATGATGGTTGACACAACTACATGCAATATGATTCTAGACTCTATGGATGGATACTCTAAATATAATCATATAATGGTTGTTGAAGAGGATGTAAGCAAATAGCTTTTAGGTGCCTAGGGTTGATCGATGTTTATGAACGGTATGCTATTCACCTAGAAAAATGTTGGGGCTACATACCAAAGGGCAATGAATTGCATCTTTCATAATATGATTGGGAAATCCATGAAAGAAAACATTGATGATGTAGTAGTAAAGTCTCGATGTGAAAAAGAACACTTAGCTGATCTTAAGAAGTTATTTTAGTAGATAAGGGAGTACAAGCCCAAAAGTTTAAAGTGCACATTTGGGGTGTCAGTCAAAAATTTCTTTGATATTTTAGTCCATCAGAAGGTCATTGAGATAGATTAGAACAAAGCCAAAGCAATAACAAAAGCAAAACCTCCATCCAACAAGAAGGAGCTTTACAGATTGATTAGGCAAATAAACTTCTTGAAAAGGTTTATATCCAACATGTTGGGCGATTGAGTATTTGGTTTGCACAAGCTTAAAGATCAAGATGAATTTATGTGGAATGATGACCATCATAAGGTGTTTGATGAGATCAAGAGATACTTTACTAAACTTCCAGTCATGAATCCACTAAGGCCAAATGTTCCTTTGTTATTATATCTTTCAGCAAATGAGGTATCGATAGGGTGCATGCTTACACAGGAGCAAGATGGAGTAGAAAGGTATGTGTATTACTCAGTTAAATGCTTACTCCTGTGGAGTAGAAATACTTGGCTTTAGAGAAATTATGCTTAACATTATACTTTGCTTGCTCAAAACTAAGATATTACATACTCCTAACTACAATCTTAGTTTTATGCAAAATAGATATTCTTAAGTATATCCTCTTTAGACCATTTCTAAGGAACAAAATAGGTAAATAAATGATTGCTTTATCAAAATTTACATTGCAATATATCCCACAAAAAGTAATGAAGGGCTAGGCTTTAGCTGACTATCCTTGTTTAGACACTCCAAAGGAACTTATGGCTACGATTGGGTATGTTAAGCATTTGCCTTAGCCAGTGTGGTTTGATGGATCCAGAATGATGAGCTCGACTGGGGCAAGGGTTATGTTGCAATCCACAGAGGGCCTTGTAACCAAGCCATCCCTAGCGCTTGATTTTCCTTAGACCAATAACTAGGTAGAATACGAGGCCCTAATCATCACCCTAAAGGTTTTGGCTGAGTTAGGGGCAAAGTTTGTAGAATTGAAGAGAGATTCTTTATTGGCAGTTAATGAAGTTACTAGAACTTACAAATGTGAATCACATAACCTCAACACTCATTACAATAAAGCTAAACATTTAATTCAAGGGTTTCAATCATGTTTCCTTAAGTAGATTAAGTAGGAGGATATATAGAAGCAAGTGAATTAGCTCAAGTAATAGTAGTTTCCAGTAATGGTATTATACAATTCCCATACTATATGGACTAGAGTTTATGTTATATGAAAGGTCATTTGTGGATTCAACCAAGTAATCTATATGCGAGATATATGATGGATTGGAGGGAAAATATCATTTTTTACTTAAAATATCTAAGTGTTTTAGCAAACTACATGTATGTTATCAATAATATAATTTTGTTATCTCAATAATGACCTCTATCGCCATTGTATGGACGGTAAAATCTTGTTGTTTATATGATCTAAATAGGTTATGCTAGTTATGGCTAAAATTTATGAGGGAATAACAAGCTCGTATCAGTCAGGGAAAATGATAAAGAAGCTCATAATCAAGCATGGCTATTATTGGCCAATTATAAAAAAGGATTGCTTTAATTATGTTAAGGGGTGTCAGGCATGACAAAAATATGGGCCTATTCAAACATCTCCCAACTGAAGAATTACACTCAGTAATCAAGCCCTGACCATCTAGAGGATGGGTGATGGGCCTTATTGGGAAGATTTTTCCACCATTCTCAAATCAACATGTCTTCATCATCTTGCCTATAGTTTATTTTACCAAATGGGTGGAAGCAATACCGATCAAAGTAGCAAACCAAGCTTCGGTCATCAAGTTCTTCAAGGAGAACATTTTTAATAAACATGGTTTGCCAGAATCCATCACCAAAAACTAAGACACAATATTCACAGGAGAGGATGCCCAACAATTTTGCCAAAAGCATGAGATTAAGCTCATTCACTCAACACCCTACGTCACACAAGCTAATGGGCAGGCTGAAACAATGAATAAAGTGATAAAGTTGAACATCTAGAAGATGGTGGAAAGAAATCCTAGAGTTTGGCATGAATTGCTATTTGAGACCCTTTAGGTGATATGGGAAATGACTAAAACAGCCATAAGTGCAACTCCTTTGCAATTAGTCTATGAACATGAGGCAATGATCCTAGCTGCGTTAACAGTTCACTCAATTAGAAGAGTTCATCAAAATGAATTAACAGTAAGTAAGTAATTCAACTATGTTAGAAGAAGTTGAGGCATTAGATGAAATGTGACTAACGACACTTGATCCACTTCAGGCTTCAAAGAAAAAGATTGAATGGGATTATAATAGATGTTTGAAGCCTAAGAGTTTCAATAAGGGCAACATAGTGTGGAAGGCCCTTCTCCCAATTGGACAAAAAGACCATGCATTTGGAAAATGGTCTCCAAATTAGGATGGCCCCTTTGTTATTATAGATGTTATTGGAAATGGGGCACACTGTCTGGTTGATTAGGATGACGAAGTCCATGATCATCGTTCAATGTATGATTCGTTAAGAAGTATCATCCATTAGTTTAGGAAGGGATAAACCGCTCATTATTTAAAGGAGTTAGAGATTTGTAATAGTTTGTGCTTTTTGGTTGTTTGTAGTTATATTCAGCTATTGGATTGAGTAAACATCTCGGCCTTTAAAATAATTGTGCCTTCATCAAGTTTCTTTTATTGATGATCATTACTTAGACAAATTTATTTTTTACTTTTTACAAACATTTCTTAACTGAAATCTATGTGATGATTAATGTTGCGACCTTAAGCATTCATTCATTAATAAAAGTGATTTATTGGCCAAAGTTGACACTCATATATGATTCGTAACTTCTAATTTTGAAGTTTTTGCTTGGCCAATTGATCTACACATGCTTTCTAATTTTACTTCATTTTGTCATTCTTGATGAGGGTTAGCAGTGAACACACAAAGAAAATATCCATTCACAGAACATAATAGCAATTGGCTATAAAATAAAAGGTTCATTCATTTCCATGAAAGAAAACATCCAATTAACATTGTTTTAGCATGAGAAAAACAAGACATCCTCTTATAAAATATAATCAAAATAGTTGTTCAAATGCAATCCTAGGGTTTTACATCATCAAGGTTTTAAAACCATCCAAGCTTGTAGAGATCTTTGCGATGAAGTCCTTGACAAGTTTTTCTTTCTTCTGTTTAGATTCAAGGGTCCTCTTAAACTCGCTCTTTTCTATATTTATTCAATGGTGTCCTAAGTTAAAGCTTTCATCTTATTTTTTTACTTTTGACACATCGCCTTAATTTTTAAATAAGCCTGCCATAGTTCATTCTCTTTGTTCCTTAAGGGTACAAATTCCTCTTGAATCCCTTTAATTTTAGTCGTAAACTTAAAGATATGTTTCTCCTCTAATAAGAGTTTATCCTGGGATTTGCTTATCTGAGCGAAAATGTCATAGGATTGTGACAGTCTCTTTGCCATTTGTAGAAGTACTTTTTTAAAGTTGTCAAGAGTTTGTTTTTGGCCTACACTCATATAGCTCCTAATGGCATCTTCTAAAAGGAAG
>CATIWR010056497.1:0-63503 GCA_949677035.1 Omphalea diandra | reverse complement strand
GTATGTAGAGGAATTATATGAGGGTAAAGGTAAAGGCAGATGATCATAAGCCTTTAAAGAGAAAAATGAAGATGAAACACCCTGGAGGGGATTGGTTCTGAGTTCAGTTTAAACATGAACAATTTAATACTGTGTTTTGCCACGACTACGATATCATTGAGCACTCACATAGTTTATATGAAAAATTATTCAATTATGCAATGCCCCCGATGGAAAGACCCTATGGTGCCTATGGTGATTTCATGAAAGCTCCTTCTTACCAATCACCAAATGTGCTAGGGGAAAAAATGGTTATGGTATGGTCTTTCCTGGTGTTGGCAGGGAGAATTTAGATAGAATGGTGGTTGATATGGCAGGTACTCAATTGGCAGCTAGTATCACATTGAAAAATGAAGTTGATGGTGGGCACAAAATTAGGAATGTCGTGAAGGTAGAGGAATATGAGGGAATCACATCAAGTTAAACAAGGGATGTGTTTTAGGCGAAGAAGTAGGGCAGGAGTCAACCATGTTGCTTAAGGATGGGTTAGTTATTACTAATATAAAAAGAAAATGAGATGATATAAGGAAGGATATGATTGGGTCTATTGAAGTTGGGCTAAGAACGAGCTTTTGGAAGTGGATATTGGAATGCCAAAAAACTTATCATTGAAGGGCTCTAGGTCTCAAGCCCTCTAGACTTAATGAGTACTTTAAGTTGGACCTGTCATGGGTTGGGCAGCCTACAAACAATTCAAGTTTTGTTGGATATTATGTTCAATAAAAGTTTTTTTTAATTTTTCGTATAGAAGTTAAAGTGGATCGGACTAAGGTTTTGGAGCGAGTTAAGTCTAAATTGGGTTGTTAAGGCCTTTTTTATGTGGAAAGGTTAGGTTGTGAGGGAGGTCTTACATTATTTTGGAAAGAATAGAGCTTGGAAAAGCTCCAGTTTCTCTAGTAATCTTTGTTCATGTTTAAGGAATGCAAAATTGATGACTCACAAGCTTTTATGGCTATCTGAAACATCATAAAAGATAAGAGTCTTAGGATCTTCTTAGAAGACTTAAGCAACTTCTTCCTTGCCTTGGTGTATCATAGGTGATTTCAATGATCTATTGTCTCAATGGGGGAAGTGAGACAGAATGCAATATCCTACTTCTCTAATTCATGCTTTTAGTAGAGTAATTGAGGGTTGTGGGCTTTTTGATCTGGGTATGTCTGGTTATGGCTACACTTAAGAGAAAAGCAAGGGTACGACAGATTGGGTAGAGGAGTGTCTTGATCGAGCTTTAGCCAGTTCTTCGTGGTGCTGGTGTTACTCCAATACTATGGTATTTAATACAAAAGCTAACACTTCTAATCACTCTGCTCTTTTATTGGATTTTGTGGTTTCGAATAGGGTGAGAAAGAGGAAAGGAAAATGTTTTGATTTGAGAACATTTTATTGAAAGATAGTGGTTGTTCACGTATTGTGGAGAATAGTTGGGTTTATGATGTTTAGGTGAGTGTGCAGGAGAAGATTGCTCATTATGGGTAGAATTTGCAATCTTGGGGTTCTTCTTTCTTTCATAAATTTGGTAATGAAATTATGAAATTCCAAAGAAGAATTAAGTTGGTTCATCCTCTTCGCGATCCCATATCTGTTAATGAATTTTTGGAGGTTAATTTGAAGCTTAATTTTTTATTAGGCCAGCAAGAGATGTATTGGTGTCAGTGTGCAAAGTATTATGGTTATGTAAAGTTGACTCCAATCTCAGATTTTTCCATCAATATGCTTCGGCCAGAAAGAAGAAAAATACTATCTCTAGGCTTTGGGATGCTCAAGGCAACTAGTTTTCTTAGGATTCAAGTCTACAAAGACATATAACTAATTATTTCTCTGATTTTTATTGACTCTAAGGGTTGTGATGGTGACCAAATATTTTCCCTAGTTTCTACCAGAGTTTTTGAGTCTCAAATAGTGATCTTGTTCATCCATTTGAGTATATTAAAGTTAAGGAAGTTATTTTCAAAATATATTCAGATAACTCACTGGGCCCAGATGTGATAAATCCTAGATTTTATTAGATATTTGTAGTGAAGATGTTACTAGATTCTACCTCTGGTGCTTGAATGATGGTGTTTTGAGATGACTTCAACTCTAGTTCCATAGTGTTGATCCTAAAGAAAAAGAACCTAGAAACCCTTGTTAATCTTCATCCCATTGCTTTTTTCAATGTTCTTTTTAAAATTATGGCAAAGATGTTGCTAATAGGATCAAGGTGGTTCTCATGTAATTTCAGAAACTCAAAGTGCTTTTGTGCCCGATAGGCTAATTGCTGACAATGTAATGGTTGCATTTGAGGTTGGTCGTTATCAAAAGCATAAGGGGTGTGGAAAGGAGGTATGGCTACTTTTAAGATTGACATGTCCAAGGCCTATAATTGCATTGAATGGGATTTCATTAGAGATATGATGTCTTGATTAGACTTTCATGAGCAATGGATCAAGCTTATCATGTGGTGTGTTTCTACAATCAAGTATTTGGCGGTTCATGGTGGTGAGGAAATTGTTGGGAAATTTTTGAGAATTTTCATATGCACAGTAAAAGGAAAATAAATAAATAAAAAGCAATACAAAAATTTTATGTGGTTCGATTTCTTAATAAAACTACATCCACGAAACATAAGGGATAATTCTCTATAACTCTTATAGCAATAGAATATAGTTTTTAGATGAAAAAAATTATAAACACTCTCACCAAATATTTAGAATACTCCATTAGCTCTAAACAACCCCTTACTCCATCTCACAAACTTGGGATTTTATTCTCACATACCCATATGATAGTCTCACCATTGTTCATTGTCATCACCTTATTGCCTATTTATAGGCAAAATCAAAACGCCAATTTGGCCTAAGTCGACAACAATTTTGCCACCTCAATTTCCTTTGCCATGAAGCAATTTGCTTAATGGCTAAGGTTTCTTCTTTTTTTTTTTTAATGACTGTGGGCCCTTCATATGTAGGGACTTCCATAACTATTCTCCCCCTCCCAACAACATGGAGGGCTCAACTACAACTGTAACTTCTTCACAACTTTCTTCTGTGAGTATAATCTTTTTGTTCTCCCCCTTAAATAGAAGTTTTTCACACTCTGAGGTTTAATGGTCTTTTTAAGAACAGGTTTACGGGACTCCCTCTTCTTTACTAATGTAGCATTTTGCTTCAAAATCCCACATATCTTGACCTTGTCAGAAAATTGGACCAGTTTCGCAGTTTTCTCATCCTTCTTCACTTTACTGCTTTCTATCCAATTAGAATTGTTTTCACCAGAGTAACCATAAAAAACATCATCTTCTTACAATAGATAGAATTCATCTTCATACTCATCACTAGTTTGGACCACATTTGAGGAATCATCATCAATCTTTAGCTTGCCCTTCATCTTCTCTTGCAGCTGCTTAAGACTCTTCAAGTGTTCTTTCAGCATTGGACAGTGATTTTGTATACGACCAATCTCTCCACAATAATAGCACTTCATATTGCACTTCATATTGCTATAGTCTTTTGGCCAAGAATTTGATCTTGTTTTTTGATCACCTCTCCTTTTATTTTGACTCCTCCTTCTATCACTACTTTCAACTAGTGCTAGATTCTCACTCCCAGTTGATCTTCATCCCATTGCTTTTTTCAATGTTCTTTACAAAATTATGGCAAAGATGCTTGCTAATAAGATGAAGATGGTTCTCAAGGATGTAATTTTAGAAACTCAAAGCGCTTTTGTGCCTGATAGGCTAATCACAGACAATGTAATGGTTGCGTTTGAGATTGGCCATTATCTTAAGCGTAAGAGGTGTGGAAAGGAGGGTATGGCTAATCTTAAGATTGATATGTCCAAGGCCTATGATCGCATCGAATGGGATTTCATTAGAGATATGATGTCTCGATTAGACTTTCATGAACAATGGATCAAGCTTATCATGCGGTGTGTTTCTACAATCAAGTATTTGGTGGTTCATGGTGGCGAGGAAATTGGACCAATTGTTAGGTTGAGGCAAGGTGACCCACTTTCTGCCTGCTTGTTTATCATTTGTGCTGAAGGGTTATCGGTGTTGCTTAGTGATTTTAAGGCTGCTAGAAGATTCATGGGTGCAAAATTATTCATAGAGCTCTGGTGGTGTCCCATTTGTTTTTCGCCGATGATAGTTTTCTATATTTCAAAGCTAATATGGAGGAAGCTCAAAATGTGATAGTTTTCCTATTTTTCAAATGCTTTCATGGGATAAATTTTCAAAAGTCTAATGTGTTATTCAGCCCCAATTCTTCCTTAAGATGGTTGTTTGTTCTTTGCTTAATGTTTCTCTTACCAATAACCATGGTAACTATCTTGGGCTCCCTTCCTTAATAGGAAGAAATAAGAGGGCTATCTTCTCTTTTATTGAGCATAAAATTAAACATAGGCTTCATGGCAGGAAGAAAAAAAAATTCCTTTCCAGGACGGGGAAAGAGATATTGTTGAAGAATTTTGCCCAATCCATGCCTACCTACGCGATGAATGTATTTCTCATCCTTCTCAGTCTTTGTGAGGAGCTGGAGCGTATCATTAATTCTTTTTATTGGGGCAATGGTAATAATGGAGTTAAGGGTATAAAGTGGATGAATTGGCAGAGGCTTAGTGTTCAAAAGGATTGTGGAGGCTTGGATGTTAAGAAATGGCATGAATTTAATCTGGCCTTACTCAGCAAACAAGGATGGCGTTTGCTAAAATTTCCCAAACTCTTTAGTAGCCCGTTTGTACAAGGCTAAGTATTTTCCGAGTGGGTCATTTCTAAATGCATAGTTGGGGGGCCAATCCTAATTATATTTGGGGTAGTTTACTTGTTGGGCAGCAATTGATTAAAGATCGCATCAGACATTGAGTTGGTAATGGAGAAGGTATTAAGGTGTAGGGTTCACCTTGGCTACCAAGCTCGACTAATCTTTATGTAAAGTCAAAAGTGGTGAATGGTTTGGAGGATGTGTGTGTTTCGGCTCTTATGAAGGAGAACAAAGGTGGCTGGGATGAGGATTTAGTTTGGGATATCTTCAATACTAGGGACGCCGATCTCATCCTAAAGAGGAACAAAGGGGGCCACGATTGTGTTAACTCAGTGGAGGACTGACAGGTTTTCTTTCGGTCGAAACTTGGTTGCTAATGAGGCTGGTGATGTTTTGAAGTGCAATTTTGATGCTGCTATTTTCAGGAATCTCAATCGTATCAGCTATGGCTGTGTCATGCACAACGAGCAAGTATTCTAGTTGCTGCGAAGAATAGTCTTCTTCGAGGGCCTCTGGATGCTCATGTTGTGCTAGAGGTGTTAACATGGCTGAAGGATTCTCGAGTGTCAAATGTGATTGTTGAAATACATTGCCAAGTTTTTCAACAGGCGTTATTCATTGGCTTGTTTATGATTGCATTTCATTATCAAAAAGACTTAGTCAATTGCAATTTTCTATTTGCTAGGAGGTCAGCAAACCTGGCAGCCCAAGAACTGCCGGATCATAGCTTGGTTCTGGGGTTTGGGATGTTGTCCCTCCACCTTTCTTATCTTATTTTCTCTTTATTGATTTAATGTAGGAATTTACCTTTTTCTTCAAAAAAATATAATAAATATAAAATAAAAATAAAAATTTTGTTTTTTCAATTATTAATAATATAAAATAATAATTACTAATAATATGCATATTTATTAAATATTATTGATATAATTTTAATATTATAAAATCTTACTAATATAATAATATGTATTCTATTAATGTATTAATTATTCATAACATAAATATTATTATAATATTGATTTCATAATATATATATATATATATATATATATATATATATAAATATATATAATACTAATTTAAAATCTATATTAAAAAATAAAAATAATATTGTAATACAAGCGTTATATTAAAATGTTATTAACATCAAAATAATCATTCTTATCATATATGTTTATTAATATACTAAGTAATATTAATAAAAATTATTATAATACCAACCTTGATATTTTCAAAATAATATCAAACATACTTAAACGGTTCCTACTGTAATATTTTTTTTTATCTGATTAATTGTTAAATGCTTAATTATTACTCTTGTAATTATTAATCTCACTTGTTTAATTCAAAACAAATGCACGTTAGTTTAGAAGTATGTTGAGAAAGATGACACGATATATTTATTATTTTGTATTTTAACTGCATGACCAGAATTTAAGAAACTAACGAAATCAAAATTTATGTGATTCAATTAAAAAAGGAACCAGTAATTTACATGTTTCAAATCCACAACTTCGGTTGTTTTTATTCTAATTCAGATGTTTGGCATTGATTAAAACTACAACATATTAAACCTTTCGAGATGATTTGGCCTTGTTTCTTGAATATAGAGATCCCAAACATGCCTGAAACCTAAGGATATAACTTGAAATAGGGGAAAATCCCAGGACCATCTTTTTGCCAGTTCGACTCAAAACAGCTTCTAACTTTGGTTCATGTTAATTGTAAAAATGCTATGTAGCTGCACTGTTATATAACATAGGGAGTTAACTGCGAATAAATAATTAGAAAATTAGTCATCTGAAACTAAATGCTTTGGACCATATTTTAAAATAATAATAATAACAATAATAAAACTTTTGAACCATATTTTCTCATTGAAAGTTTTCTACAACTGCCAAAAGTTTGTTTTTTTAAAGTTCCCTGGTTGGGAAAATATCTTTCTGTTTGTAATTGTCGACAAAAAGAACATGAAAAACAGAAAGTACTTGTCAACGATTGAATAATCCTACAGAATCACACATTTAGCTTGTATTCTCTAGGCATCTACACTGTGCAGCTCCGATGTTGTTTCCCTGGTTTCTACATGACCTGAATCATTCTAATCCAGTGGACGGCAGGGTCGACAAAGGACACATTCATGAAGTGGTTCAGAAATTATTTAGTAGGTGCCAATTTACTCGCAGTTGAATGGATCTCACATGCTTGGACCCATTCTCTTAGCGATGCGAGTGGAGGCACAAAAACTAGTCATACAATGCTCCCATAGTTTCTCTACTAGATTAACAGCAAATCTGCACATGGAAAACTCGCATGAAGATTTTTAAGGTAAAGCGTATTTAACGCATATAAAGGATTAAACTCCGCCCCTGTATTGGAGTGACAGATGAGGTCAACCAACACTACACCTTGCAAGCAAGGAGATAAAATTTCGTGCCACCACCTATATGTTGAAATTAGTTAGCATGAAGTATGTCAACTCATTTCTCCTCTTCGGACGGTGGATTGCAAAAAACAGGGGGTGAGACCCGATGGATGGATGCCAAAAAATCAAGCATTAAGCATAAATGTGCAGTTACAACTCACGACCTTGGCATTTTTAAAAGTTAATCAACCTACTCGAAATTTAGGAAGCACAAATAAACTTCAAAATGCACAACTATACACCGTCAACATCAGATGCACCATTCCCAATCTGGAGCAGCTGAAAAAATGTCTCACTTGTGAAAGAATAGACCCTTCTTCTTTCCTTTCCTTCTTTCACCAGCCTGCAAGGGACAACAAGATCGTAACTTCTGCATACAAGCTCTTAACTGGCAATGCACATAATTTCAAATTTATGCCAATAAATGAAGCTACTTTAGGTTAAATTTCATGTGTGGTCAGCCAGTTATATCACAATAACATCATTTAAAGCTACATTCCTACTAGAAACTAGCAGAAAATTTTATATAGCAACCTATGGAAGTTATTTACTAAAATGAAGACAAAGGGGGAAAAATGCATACAACTTGAGAAAATGAATTAATGTTCCAGTCCATTTATCACTACTAATTCCCATTCAATAGGAAATTGGGTTAAGGAGTATGAAATGTTGCCTACCAATCATAGTACAATTTAGAAGACAATTTTTTTTTACGATCACAAAATTCTGATCATGTTCCTAACAGCAAGCATAATGGAATAATTCAAAATCCACATGGCAAAAATAAATATAAAAAAAGTCAGAATTCCATCGCTTTCTAACTGAAGATAGATGAATGAAAAGTAAGAATTTCATACCCGTGCAATAAATAATCTCAAGATGTAAACTATTGTGTCTCTTGAACTGCAAAAAAGAGGGGGAAAAAAATTTAATGAAAGGTAAAAATAGACTAGTAAATTAAATCTAAAATTAAAAAGAACAAAAAGATACTGCACAAAATGCAAACTTTAGTTTTAACTGAGCAGAAAGGAATTTCAAAAATTATAGATAAAAAACAATCCTTGCCCTCTTACACCATTCCTGAATCCTCTGGAATTAAAAACAACAAACCAAGAAGGAAGCAAACGATAATTAAACATTTAAGTCTAGTTTCAATAACATTTAGTTGTTGAATACACTATAACATCCCTCAAAAAATGCAAAATGATAAATGTGTCAATAAATTTCAGTGTCAAATTCTTGCACTTAATTTCCTTTAGTTTTTTTGGTAATATAAAAATGGGTAGAAAATCCATTACATAAAAAATAGAGACTTGCAGCAAGTGTGAAATCAAAGTCTGTAAGATAAAGAATCAATAGAATGTCCAAAAGAAGGTCAAGCTGACAACCGAACCTAGAATGGACTAATCAATAAGCCAATAAACCTCCTAAAGATACCAGATTAGATTACTATAGAAGAAAAACTTGGTAAGTGCCAACCCAATTTTTGCAGATTTACAAATTCAAAAGAATTCTATGACAATATAAAGAATTAGCCAATGCATTTTCATGTCTTGAATTTTTTTTTTTTTTTTTTTTTTTTAAAGATGGCGAGAGGACAAAGGAGACTCTAAAGCAGAACGATTCTTTTGACCATTATTGAAGTCTCAGCAGAATGATTCTTTTGACCATTGTTGAAGTCTCTGGCAGCCAATGCCAAGGGCATAGCTCAAGTCTTGAGGAAAAGCCACTTTCACATAAAATGTGCTGGCAGTAAGAGGTAACTTCCCATATTTTCTCCCCTGAAAGTCCTTGCTTTAATAGAGCCATAATGGGGTAATGGGATTTTCAACAGTCCAGCCTCTTTTTTTTTTTTTTTTTTTGGTTACTTTACCATGTTATTGCATTCACATTTTAGATATAATACTCCTGCCTCACTTCTTTTATACCCAAAGGACTTAGCATACGTCAGTATTCCACAAAAAGCATCAATTTAAACTATGAAGGTGAAATGGACATAAAATTAAGCCAATTAATTTTTCTATGTTAATGAAGCAATTTTCTTATTACCATGTAAAAAGATTCATTAATCACTAAAAGTAAAATAGATCCTTTATCTCTAAATGGTAATGGTTTTCCAATGCTCGTAGATTTTGATCCATATAAAAAGGATTCTTAGGATTGTAGCTTTTCTATTTTCAAAGAAAATAATTCAATTCTCTATTTCCTTTAGCTTATTGATGAAGCATTGCCCTTTATCTAGTGAAAATTAAGAACACACATAAAACCAAGGAAACTCACCAGCCAATATCAGTAGAGCTGTTATGCACTCTTAAAACATGCTGAGAATTACTAGAAGTGGTAATTATAAATTCTGCCGGCTGCCCATATGGTACAAAAACCTAAAACAGAAAGAAAAGATGATACTTATCCAGTAAGACATCAAACAATACAAAGTTATGAAAGATGTACGATTGGCAAGAGATTGATCCATGGAATTGAATGACTGCAACAGAAACAAGCTAGCACCAGACTTATAAGATTATCATAATTTTACTATTCATCTGGTTCAGTTACTATCCATTTAAGTAATAGAAAACATAATATATCAGGCTGAATACAAACAAGTCTTTTCTTCGCCTCTCACTCAAGGTAAGTTCATAACTCTTAATAAGTAGCAGAACTAAATGGACAGGTCATAGTCAAAACTAGACAATGCCATTTTCTACTTTGCTACCCGGATACCACAAAGCAGTTGCATATGTGCACTAAGACCCAATTCCATGTAATTCCTCAAGAAAAATTTGCTGAATAAACATCAACACTATTCATACAGAGCGATATGAGGCAAAGCTGGAAAGAGAGGAGATCATTGGAAGAGACAAACACTGTAACCTGCTTCTCATTTCTTTTTCCTTGAAGAGAAGAAAGAAGCAAAGAGGAATAGGATAACTCATGAATAGCCATTCCACTCAAAAATGCTACCACAAATTGGAGGGAACAAAGGAAAGGGGAATAAAATAATGTACAACTTCCATCACCTTGCCCTTAAATTGATTTATAAATTGAAAGTAATTAATACACCGTCCGTCCCATAATACTAAATTAGGATTTGTCCACTTTCCCAATTAAGTATAAAGTCAAAAATTTAAAAGGTTGATTTGTCAACACCACCCTTATTCGCCATAACTTTTAGTATTGGTGGGACCCAAAAAATAACTTTAATGAGGGCAGAATGTACCGATCATTAAAAACCTTCATTTCAAATGTAATTCATAATCTTTGTGCTAAAGTCAAAGTGGCCAATATTTGTGGGACCAGGGTACCTACTTTATCTTCTTTGTCTCATTTACCTCTCCCTATGGCTCCTTACCCTTAACGAAACACGGGGAAGTTCCCCTCTGCTACATTCATTTCTGTCCTTTCTCCATTACGTTCAGAACTTCCAAACAAAGAGTAAACATATAAATAAAGGTGCGTAATTAATAAAAGAAATTCCCACACAAACAACCACTACCAAGCAGAGATTTTTAAGTTACAGTTCTGGTAAATTTAAAAATTCTAGAAAACAAAGTATAAATTAGCTTAAGAAGTTTAGGAACAAATCTTTTAAAAATGGTACAGATGTAGATCCCCAAGTTTTCACACCCAAAGTACTTCAATTCAACCAAAAACCAAATGTGTTGTAGAGCTCCAACCTTATATAGAGAAAATTAAATAGAAAATTACTAAACAGTCCTAATAGAATATAAATTTCTGGTCAACCCTCTAAAAATATAAAATATTTTATTTATGTCTCCTACTATTAAAAGAAGAAGAATAATTGCGAATAGGTCTTTGTCTCCAACATGTGTTCGGGCATAATTAGGACTAAGGCCATATACCTATGTTGGAGGAATATAATTTACATCTGGAGCCACATAAACTTAGAAGTAATGCCTTCATACGTTTTTTTTAAGCAATGGAACTTAGCTTCACACATCATATAATCATTGTCAACAATGAGATAAGTCGGTCCATGTAAGTCAAAAACTCTCAATCACAATGTATGCGCATACAAGGCATCTTTGAAAATCCATATATCGTTGTAGTGCCACCAACATTCACACTACATTGATTCTCTAGTATCACATTTCTTAATAAATGAGAATCATAGTAAAATATATATACTTGTTCCAATTTCACCGTATCACTCTAGTGTCCCCAAACTTAATCCAAAATCGTTAGTAAATGTGATTTTAATTTTCCAACACCCCTCATCCCTCTCATTTCTTACCCCTCAGTCCATCAAAGACAATTGAAACAGCTGATAAGAACTTCTTCTACTCATTTACTTTCTTAATAACACTAAGGCTACAATTTAAGAGACATCTAGAGATGTTAAATCCAAGATTGTCAAAATCACGAGTTAGAGAGTACGATCTTACGATTTTATGAATCAAAATCATTCAAACGTTTCAGCGCACGTACAAAATCGCTGCCCTTATAAAATCGAACTGAACTCACAGTTCAAGTTGGTAAAATCGCAATTTCAGCCATGTTTTTACCGAGTTCAGCTTGACCAACATTCAGTAAAAGAAGAATTCTGTTTGCGGGTTTATCATAGAAAGAGGGAAGGGGTTTGAATGAAGTGACATGGACGGGGGAGATTTAATGATAAAGGGGTTGGTGGATCTAGTTAAATGTTAAAAAGGTTATGCAGGATCCATTTTGTGGAAGTAAAATTTAATAATGGACGATGATGGGAGCAGTTCGTTGGGATGATTAGTGATTATTTTAATCTTTTGAATCATTTGATTTTGGTGGGTGGGGAATATTTATCCACTTTAAGGTTTTATTTTATTGGTTTAATTAATGTTAATTTCCTTATAACATCTTTAATGCTTTTTATATATGTTAAATTTTTTATTATTAAAATAAATAATTATAATTATAATTACACTACTTATAAGAAAACAAAATAAAATTATTCAAATTATATTGAATTTAAATAATTTTTACTCTTTCATATATAAACAATACTCTTTGAAAAAAAGAGCAATATTAAACATGTTTTTATTAGAATTAGTAGAATGTCTAATGCGCTATATCTAATCGAGTAGTATGACCGCCAATTTATATACCTGAACACCATCTAGATTGTAGTGTCTCATTTGGAATGGAATTGGAGACTTTTTTGCCCCTACTCCACTCCTTAATTTTTTTTTCCTTAATCTTGATTGGTTTTGTTTAAAGTATATAGAATACATTTTATTTCCCCATCTTATTTTATTATAGTGTCAAATGTCAAACACATTTTTTAAAAAATTAAAGAGAATAATTTTCATTTACAAATATGATTATGAAGTACAAAATTATTAATAAAATATAAATTTATAATTTATAATTATAATAAATTATAAAAATTTGTGTTTTATTTTGTTAACTTAAATGTGTGAGGGACTTGAATTAAGTTCTTTTATGTATTTCTTTCATGAAAAAAATTCTCTTATGACCTGTTTAATATAGTTTTATGTGCATTAAATTTGAAAAAAATTTTAATTATATTATATTATATATATATATATATATATATATTAAAGTGTATTTTATTATGTGGTAAAATCTTACGATTTTATTATTCAATTTTACGATACGAGTTTATGGATCCTCTACCGATTTTAGGTTAAAAAAGAGTGTTTGACAACCTTGATTAAATCTTTGTTCTCAATTCCATGATCTATCAGCTTCAATATACAATCCATTGTCTCTACTTCTCTAGCGAAGATGCGCTTTCTGCAGCCTACACTACTACCTGTCTGATAGTTACATCTAACTAATGCAGAAAAGAAATCCCAACTCAATAACCAAAGCTTGGATTTGTGGTGTATATTAAGAAATTATAGAGTATTTCAGAGTTTTTAGGTTATATCAATATTTCATCAGCAACAGGTTTAAGGATTGAAGTCTGGGGGCAATTTTGTAATTTCTAAAACTGCTGAAAGGGTATGTCCATATTTCTTTAGAAATCTTAATTTTAATTATAAACTTAATTAAAGTCCTAGATGGTGTATGAGAATATTATTTCCCTTTTAACTTTTTTTCCCCTAAGTCCAATCCCTGTAGGATTAGAACCAGTTCTAAAGTCCTAGTTTAAAGATTTAGGTTTTTGTTTGAGTCATGTGATGCAATTCAACCCCAGGTGTGATTTCTATGCGAACCATCTTACGTGTGATGCCTAAGGATCTCTAAGCGTGGCACTTATAATCTCTTATATTTTCTATGATTCCTCTAAAAACAATCCCAAAACCACCGCTTCACTGATTTAATTTTGCTTCCTTGATCTTCGTCATATAAACCATAAGTGTTCACCCAATGTCCTACTTATCCTAAAAACAGCTAAATCCAACCTAAACAACCAGCCTGCAAATTATCCTGTGTCAGTCTGGTATCAGAGCTTCCAGATCCCAGAGGCTTCTTGTTGTTGCTTTAATATCCATTGATGGAGGCTGTTCCTTGGAGTGAAATTCAACAACTAAAAGCTGAAATCAACACTCAGAATGAACGAACGGAGGAGTTACCTCATCTAAAATACAATTATAGTCTAGGTTGAATTATGAACTCATGGTAATGTAATCAGGAATGCTGTATGTGTGAAAGAACAAAAACTTCAAGCTTTGTTGATTCAGTATAGGTTCCAACAAATACAAAAGGAGGTAGAACAAAGGAAATGATCTAAAAAAATACAGAGGTACTGAAAAGGAAATGATCTAAAAAAATAGAGGTACTGAAATCGATAGAAAATGTGGAGCTAGAATATCTGCAACCAGAAGTTCCATGAAATCTAGCAGGAAAAGCAAAAGAACAAGTGTAAAAGAAAAAATTACCACCATAAATTTTTAAGACAAACAGCAGCCGAAGAAGCTTCATCAGTCAGCAATGAAGGTAGAAAAACAAAGCCAACTAGTATACAACCCTTTGCAGCAAGTTGATCAACCAGAAAAAGAAGCGCAAAAGCTAGAACCACCATCTAAAATCCTTAAATTGAAAAATCTTCCCTTAGTTATCAATAAACAAGAAAGTGAAGAACAAGTAAAAGCAATAAAATGCATAAAAGAGTCAGTTCGACAAGGTGATGATGCAAATAAAACAAAAGCGTAGCTTGGAAAGGTGAAGATGGAATTTAAGTGTAAGGAATTTGTGGATGAGCCCAGTTGGAAAAATAATAGAACAGCAAATAGGAACAAGAAAACAATAACTTAGAAGGTCAGTTAAGCAAATTCAGCAGCCTGAAACTAAAACTTGGCAATCAAAGGAGGGGAAACAACATAATAAATATGGAATGTCTTGGTTATAAAGAACACTAAACATGAAAGTCAGGGGATTTCATGATGAAGATGTCAGATCTGTGTTGCCTCACTCTGGTATTCCAGTAATTGATTTTTTTTATCCCAGCTAAATTTGAAACAAGTTTGCAGTAAGCTTGTGGATGCTTTCATGTCTACAAATAATCAAGAAGCTTCTCAGTGCTAAAGTAAAGATTCAGTTCAAAAAATCATCTCCTCAAACACTTCAAAACTCGAGGCTGAATATCCTCCAACCAAGGGAGAATGATGTAGATGTGGAATTCAAGAAAAGTCATATTCAGAGACTCTTGCTCAGAGTTTGATTCAGATTTTAATAGACAGTTTACCGTAGAGACTACAAAGCATTCCGGAGTCTTCTAAGTTATGTTTATATTTTATTAGGTGCTGGTTTATAAATTCATGTCCAGAGGAAATTTTGTAATTTCCAGGTCTGCTGGACAAGGGTGTCCAGATTTCTTTAACAAGCTTTATAATTATTATAGTATCTTAATTAGAGTCCTAATTGGTTTAGGAGAATATCATTTCCCCTTTTTTTTTTGCAAGTCCAATCCTCGTAAGGTTAGGACTAGTTATAAAGTTCTAGCTTAAAGTTTTTTCTCTTGCAATGGTGCCCTTCCCCCTCGCAGCTTCCATTAGTACTTAGTATAACACCTACTGAATTGGAAGTTGACCATATAAAGATATAGATACTATATAACCTGCCTGCCTTTCTCTCTTTCATTCTTTTCCAAACATAAATAAAGGGAATATTTTACAAAACGTACTTGTGATTTGACCATTTTCAATTTTAAGTACATGTTATTTTTCTTAACAAATCAACGTGCAATTTCCTACATCAGCAAAATTAAGTATATTGCCATAACATTAACTTTTGCTGATGTTACATTGATGTGACAAATTTTTTTATTGCTGTAGCACACCTTTCTCTTCACCATGTAAGTACCATACCAGCAAGCCAACAGCCAAGCCTCAAAAATTTAGAAAAAGGCCCATCAGAAGTTCAGAACACAACAAAATAGCTCAGTCCAAATCTAGCCATTCACCAGGACAAGTAAGAAAATTAGGAAAGGAAAAACCATACACTTGTGGTTGCGGAAAACTTCTCATTGACCACGACACTGGTGGACCCACTACACTTGATACTGTAACCTTCTCTCTTGATGGCCAAAGTTGAAGGTTCTAACCTACTACCATATCCAACCTATAACATAAGAAATACATGCCACATTTTCATTATTCAAAAAAGATGGTATTAAAGATTCAGCAATAATACTTGATAACAAAACAACCAAACATGTGCATGTGTGCACGCTAGCTCGCCTTTTCCTATCACACTACGCTAGAATCATGCCAGTACATATACCTTATATGAAGCATGACCACTGAAAAGAATTTTGTCAATATGGTTCTGCATGTCATGATCTGCAAACAAAGAAAAGATAATGTCAGAAACTTTCATTGTTAATATATGGGGAAAGGAAGGTTGAAATGCAAAAGATTAAACAAATAAATACATCATCATTATTTGGTAATCAAGTAAATCGCTTCAAGCTTATAATGATTCTGTACATCAAAAAATTAATCCACATATTAAAAAGTTGTACAATCAGAAGGCTACCATAACTGATACGCAAGATTCTAACAAATAAAGGACAAGCAGCAACAAGAGAAAGCAAGGGTTTGTGGTGTATTATAAGTTGCCAAATTCTGGAAGTCCTAAGCAAACACATCATTTACTCCTAATAGATACATACTACGGGTTGAACACTTTCCACCAAAACACAAGCAGAAGTAAAATTTCATCCTTGCCAAGTAGAGGTAATAATACGATTACTAACCAAAAAAGATCTTTCTCTGGTCATTGGCCAACACCCTTACAATCTCTCCCTGAAGAAATTTATGGAAGGAAGAAAGAAGAAACTGGTTATTACAAACAATTTCATACAACAACTTATATAACCACAACAAAAATCGTCACCTATTCAACATTCTATGCACATAACTAGCATAACATGACAACTTATATAGCCACAACAAAAATCCTCATCTATTCAACATTCTATGCACACAACTAGCATAGCACGACGTTAAAGTGTAACTTACAATTGAAACCTCAACTTTGAATTATTACAATGTCAACCTATAGAACTTTACAAACAATTACAATTTATAAGAAATTATCAAATTTTCATTTTCCATTTTCTCTTAACCCTTTTTTTTTACAAAAAAAATAAAAAGTATCCATGTTCCATACAATTTGTTTTAATTTGATGTATTGCATCAGCTGATTGTTTGTTATGCAAGAATTTTTAAAGAAAATTTTAACTAAACTCAATAGTTTTCAATATAATTCACAAACCAATAGCTGTGTACTGCATATTTTGAAAACATAAACTCATTCTTTGAAAATAGCTTTCTTCAGAGTCTTACTTGACACATTTCATTTGGTAAGGTTTAGCTGATAGTTCATAAAAGTTAGGTATGACATCACAGCAATTGTTCATGACATGAATTGTGCTTGCAATTAATATTTGAAACTTAATGCACTAAACAATTCTGTCTGCACAACCTTAAATTTGGCAAAAACAATGAAATTAGGATGTTATCACAAGCATAAGCAATTAAGGCTGATATAACGGATATTTTAGGGGATTTTTCAATGAAACAAAGATCAGCTAATGATGAAAACAATAATAGAAATCACAATGTAAATATCTAAGCTAATGAACTAGGGGATAAGCCTCCCAAAAGTTAGCATTAAATGCCCTAAACAGCGGAGGAACATGAGGGGCATCAGAAAATAAAGTAGCAGAAAGAGTAAGGAGCTAGAGGAAAAGAGTGAGCAGTAGAAAGAAAAATAAGAAAAAGTGAGTTGAGACCCGAAATAAGAGAAAATGTATAGGTAAAGGGAGATGAGAGAAATAAGAGGGGAAAAAGAAGGAAAAGAGAGAGGGAAGCAGCAACACCTTTCTGAATGTTAGATCAGTTTAGAAAAGAAAGAATTAAGTACATATGGATACCCTAAAATTATCTAAAGATTTCAACCTCTGCTCCTCAGCTATGTCTCACAAGTTCAAACAACTAACAGAAGATGAAGTCAAGTGATCATGTGCACAGCATAAACAGTTCACCACGTGACATTATAACAATATTTAACATACAACTAGATTTAAAAACAAACACAAACGCTGACCAAAAGCGGAAATTAAGGACTCACAGTACAAAACAAAACCAAAGCCTTGCCTTGTTGCAGGGATAAAGGCAGAAGAGAGGGAAAAAAAAAAAAAAACAAGAATTCAAGAACACAAGGACCAACTACACAACCATGGCAAAGCATACAGAGTATACGTCCATAACTGAGTTTTTCTACCTTGCGCTTCCTGTCATCCAGAGGTTGGACGTCTATAGCAAGGTAGGTATCAACATCATCAACAGTAACAAGATAGTTTGGTTGCTTTGCTCCTGTAATTGGAACATAACATTCCTTAGGAAACAGTTAACATATGAAAAAAATGACAAGACAGAGGGAGAAAGAGAAACAAAAACATTACCGTCAATATATTCAACAGATCCATCTTCCAAATGGCGTACCCACTGATCATGAAATAAATATAAACAACATTACATAGAGAAATGGACCAGATAATGTCCCAGACCAGGTACTATATCAAAAATCAGTGATGGATGAAACCCAAAAAGTGATCCTGAAATCATACCTCAAAATTACAACTTGTTGTTCCATTGATGGAATATCCACATGCCTGGAGTTCTCGTCCAGGAAATGCTTCACCTGAAATTTGGAGACCCTCAATAGCAGGCAATGGATCATCATCTGCAGCTGCATACGATAATAAATCCGATTTGAGGCAGTCAATAATAGTGCTTAAACCAAAAATTCAGGTAGAGAACAGGGGACCAATCAAGATAACCTCACCTTCAGAAAAAGAAGAAGGTTCTTCAAGAACCGGAGGTAGGTAAGGCGAATATGAGGAGACAGGATCATCAAGGGCAGTTGTTCCCATATTGGCTGAAGGTTCTTTCTCATTCTGGTGTCCCTCTGCATCTGGATCATCCATTTCATTGTTGCTAACAGGGTCACGAAAAGTAACTAGTTTATTAGCTGTTTCTTCACCATAATGCCCAGTTTGTGCTTTACCCCTTGCACTAACTGAAAATTGTGTTGGTATATCATGTGAAGCAGCATTCCTGGAGAAGAGCAACATATTGGATCAAGGCAACATGAAGAGAGAGAGAGAGAGAGAGAGAGAGATCATATAAGCAATTCATATCAACAAAAAATAGGAGCAAAAAAACCCTAAATGAGCACATCTTGCTTAAATTTTTTTACAATTTACTCTCCAATTATGAGATCTTGATTGCAAACACTCCAACTTCAGGTTAGCCAACTAATATACACTGATTAATGAAGTCTGGGGGTATAGAATAGCGAGACAACACAGACATTTGGCCAAGGTAAGCTAGCATGCAATTAGAACTCGAAAAAGATAATTAAGGGTTAGAAAAAAATTTTAAATTAGTTTACTACCTTCAAAAATTAAAATACTGAACATTTTTTCTGCCTAGACAACAACATATCGTCAAAAGAAGGCTTCAATGCACAAATACTTGTAAAGCTCAGTCTCCTGCAAAATCTTTTCTTGTTTACTTTTTTGTCTTTTGAGTGGAGGAGGCACCTCCAAAGAAATAATGCAATTACATTGTCTTGTGAAGATAATACTTCAAAAAGTTCCAATATCAATTGAGTCAATAAGCAAGGTAAGAAATCGATCACTATACTGTATCAACCTGCAAAATTGAAGATTTTCATCTGGAAAGGTCAAACGGACCGAAGCAGAGTTAAATGGCATTCAAGAGTCGAACGGAACTATTCATTGTCTAGGCCAGCGTTTTCCAAAAAATACGTTTTGGAACTTTTTGAATGCCATAACAACTAATTTTGGTTCTTGGTTATATAAGGGTACCCCAAATGACTTTAGGAATATTAGAACGCTAAAGAATTCATTTGAAACTATGTAAAGGGTTTTCTCCGTATTTAGGTAGCATGAGACTTAAAGCTATATTTTTGTACTTTTTAAGGGTTAAGCTTTTCTTTTATACTCATTGTATTTAGTGCCTACATCAAAACAAGATCCAAATGATTCAAACAAATTCAATTAGCCATAGCAGTTGGTCTTGACAATATTGATGTGGAATCCTTGTTTTCCATTGAAGATGAAACATCTCCAGAGAGTATTTTTTACCATCCAAGCCACTTCCTGCTTTTGCTTGGCTTTTTCTTCAATGAGGACAGCACCCTAATGGTGATCTCTAACATATGTCAAAAGGATTCTTTTTCTATCTCATAGAATCTATAACAGGGCAGTTTGATCTTTATTGGAAGCTGCATAAAATATGATTGATGCTATCTTTGTGGTGAGAAGGGACATTTTGCAAAAAAGTTGTCGTATTAAACCAAAACAAGCCTCCAAAATGATTCAATAAATTGAATTAGCCAGAATAATTAATCTTGGCAATTGAAGTCCTTCTCTGCCATGGTAGGACAGAGCAAGCCGAATAGCAACAAAATGGATGTGAGTCTATCTTGAGAAGTCCATCGGTGAACAAACTTGAGGCAAGAACGGACATTTTGTAAAAAATTGTCCTATTAAACCAAAATAAGCCTCCAAATATTCAACAAATTTAATTAGCCACAGTAGTTAATCTTGGCAATGGAAGTCCTCTGTCGTGGTAGGACAGAGCAAGTCGAACAGCACCAAAATGGATGTGAATGTATCTTGAGAAATTGATTGATGAATAAATTTTGGAGGAGTCTCCAAGGAGATTAACTATTCAGCTCTGATAGCTTTGACTGGGTATTGCTCAAAGCTAGAAAGTTGTACATACTCTTTAATTGCTTAGAAGATTATCAAAGGATTTTAGGTTAGTGTTTAACCAGCAAAAGTATCAAGTAGGTTTTGCTTCTTTAAACCATGTAAAAGAGAGGTGAGATAGGTTATCTCTAAGCCTATAAAGAGAGGTTCTCTTGAGCTATAAAAGAAATAAAAGGCCTAAGTGAAACTCAGAGAGAGAATGTAGGCATTGTTGGACAAACCTCTATAAAATCTTCGTGTTTTCTCTTCCTCTTTTTACTTTATTTTTTATTTGAGTGAAAAAAAAAAGTGCTAATCCCGCTACATTTAAAAGTCAAGAAACATTCAATAAGTTCCAAGGCATTTGAAAACACACAATACACCCCCCCCCCCCCCCCCCCCCCCAACCAACACAATTGAATACTTATTTGAAGGTTCAATTTTTTCAAATATATAATGATGAAATTGATAATAAGGAAAGAAAGAAACGACAAGGTTGAGGGTAAGGAATCCTCCAAAAAACCAAGTAGCAAAAATAATGAAGAGCTCAAACCAGTAACACCCTCTAATCATTCCAAATAACACTTCAAGAGGTTCCATTTAAAGCCCTGCAACCAAAATAAATTTCATATGATGATCTATATTTAGTCATATCCTTACCATCACCAAATTTCTCATAATTACAAAAATAGAGAACATCTGCAGCTCTATCTCTCAACCTTCCTTTATTTCCTCTCATAGATTGTTGCCATAATGGTCATAGCCTATTGACCATATATACTAACAAGTTTGAGGCCTAAGTTCTCTAACCCTATCCTTAGGTTAGGTTCTCTAATCCTTAGATAGTATTATGAACCTATAGCACACTTCCAACACATAATAAGAAAATGCAGCACGAATTTCAACATCTAATGCTTTGAAACAATGTAGCACTCTCTTAAAACAGTAGTGATTTTTGGACAAGCAAAATGTTAGATAGAACTTCTTTTCCACCTTTCATTCCATCAATTTATAGAAAAGGTGGCCTATTAGTAATACTTTCAGCTATGCTCTTTCTTCCTCTTTTGTTTGTAGATCTACAATACAAGAGGTGGGGATTTCTAATGGAGAAGCCAGTCTAACATTTGAATAGAAAGCCAGTCTCTTAAAATTATAATGATCTCGAAACCAGCCAAATTTAGTAGAAAGAACTTTTCCAATGAAATAAAGTTTGCTAAAAGATAAAGAGAGTTAAAAAGAAAGTTAAATATTTTGTAGCACATATACAAGATAGTTGCATGTCAAGGAAGGTTTGTTCTCCACACAAAATAAAATGCATCATTCAGACAAAAAACCATGCATATATTACCAACATAAGAATTTAATGAAAACAGAACCCACCAACAAATGGAGATGGTTGTAATTTGTACATTCAGTTCACAGTAGCAGTCTCCATTTGACCAGGCTCACCTGCTTGCGAGAGGTGAATATCTTCCCACTTCATCTGGTTCCAGACTTTTAGCAACAGTACTACCCAAACGTCTCTGATGGTGACTTGATAACTCCCAATCCGTTGTTTGTGCATCAGGAGAAGTCATAGATATCTTTCCATGGGAATATGTTGGTTGCGGCACTAATTCAAGCTCATATTTGTTCTGACAGAAAATAATAGGCATTAACAAAATTTTATCACAACAAACTGGAAGAAAGAAGATAGGACACCAAGATTACCAATGATACACCAGTGGAATGAGATGGAGACTGCGGAGTGATATTTGATGTATCTGAACGCCAGGGCGTCGATTGATATTGGGATTCCTTTAGCTTTGACTGGAACCAGGGAAAGAAGATGATCAACGCAATCCGTTCATGAGAGTCAATAAGAAGTGGAACAGGATACTTCAAACTATCATATCACCAGTAAATTTTCACTACCAATCAAACGTCAGAAATAAGATAGACAAGTATCAGAACTTTATTGACAACCTCACATATGGCCAACATACCTCAGTTTGAATGAGCTTCTCCTGAAGATGTCTGAACAGAACCTATAGAAGAAGACCCAACAGTAAACAACATGCTTAGACTTCATAGAAGAAACAAATAAAACAAGAAAATAAATAATAAATATTAGAAAAAAAGCAGCTTTAGACATGCATTGAACTACCGTTTCCCTAATTCAAAAGCTTCTCCCAAGACTATATGTTCTGATATTCTCACATTAATTAATATGAAAAGCAATTTATGTTCCCTCCAACTAGAAGGAAAAAGGTCCAGGAAACCAACCAAAAATGGAAAGTATCTCAGATTACTGGCAAGTTCTTTAGGTTTTTCCAATAGGGAAAATTTAACCTAAACACCTGAAGCACCAACTATCTCTAAAGAGACACATCCATAGGTTTTATCATTCTATTTCTGAAGAGCCTGTTTTTCATGCTTATATGCTTACATGAATAGTCTGATCATACACTCAGAAAATTTTCTCCTATAGTTGGCCAATTTTCTAATTAAATGAGCTGAGATAACTTGGTCCAAGCCTAAAGCAACTTGTTACAATGGACTTTCCTGTTTATATTTCCTATGATACATGGAAGGGAATAACAGTAAAAGAAACAAAGAAACTTGGATTTTTTTTTTTTGGTGCGCAAACTTTAATTATGTGCAATCACCAATCTCAATCTTCAACATGCCTAGAGTTTCCAATCAAGAGCATTTTCCATTTTTAATCATCAAAAATGCTCAACAGAAAGAAATAGAAAAAAAAAATCCTTAGGACATGAGGCTTCAGCTTTAAGAAGGTCAAGGGTGTTGGTCCCGTATCATACACAGCGTTCCCCATACTGATTTGCAAACCCCAAAAACTAGAAGTGCAATACTGCAACTTGACCCAACCCAAACGTTAGGATCCCACATATAAACTCAATCCAAAATGATGAAAGTCCAGCCTTCTGTCTTTAGTACCCAACTCAACTTTCAAAACAGGCGACAAGAACTAATAAGATTTGGGTAAACTTGAAAAAGATTTTAGATTTTGAATAAGTGAGATTAAGGGCTATGCTTTCTCGGGTTTCTTCCCTCTGATGTAGATTTAATTGGATGAAGAGAGACAAGAAGAAGCCCCAAAAAAATAGATTGAGGGAGAATGACAAAGGCTCTGAAGTTTCTTATAGAGGAGCCAAACAAAAGGGCTAGCTCAGGGCAGGGTGAAGCCTTGAGGAAGTCCTAGAATCTATATGATGCTGTGTAAACTATCAAATATATCCTTTTTTGCCATTATCTATTCTAGCTAAGTATTTTCAAAGGTCAAATAAATACACTTGATTGCAATTTTAAATAATAAAAAAAATTTTATCAAAAACAAAATTGAAAAAAAAAAAAACGACGACATGGAAGAAAAGCACCCTTCTACAACCCCAACACACAGTTACAAGCATCAACGAAAATAGAGGACACCTACCTGAGTACTCCTTAAGCATAAGCCCTCAAAAAAGGCTAAAAATCATAGTTCCACAGAAAGTTCAATGAAACAGGATTTTTTTCTAAAAATGCATGTATTCCTCTGGCCATCCAAATGCTTATGGCAACAAAAAAAAAAATCAAGGAAATTTAGCATCTTTCCTCCCACCAAAGCTTAAAAAAAGAAATTCTACAGACCTTGTTTGGAATAATTCTTTTATAAGACCTAAATTCAATCCAAAAATTGTTGACAATAAACTTTAAAATGATAGAATGTATTTGAATTATATTGTTTGGAATAATCCATCAGTAAAATGAATGTGCTTACTTTCTTATTTTCCCCTTATTTATAAAGAGAGACATTTAATTTAATAAGGGTGCTTTTGACTTTTTAGGTCGACCTTATTAAATGAAATGAATTCTTGCAAAATCAAGCCACTTACAGTATGCTTTACATTTTCAAAATTACTTATTATCAATTAAATAGTTTCCACTTTTCAAACATGAGAAATGAAACATGCAATTCAATTCTTGCATTTTTAAGTTTCCAAAAACTATGAATATTTCTCCTAAAAAAATTACTAAAAGGCTATTCCAAATTGTCCAAGCTGCCTCAGAATTTAAAAACAAGTGATAATGAAAATAGTCATGCTTAAAATACCTAACACCCAATTTTTTTTTTAAAGAAAAAAGGTGGATTTATTAGGCCATCTTTACAACAACAAATCATTAGTATTCACCTCTTGAAGACCACAAACACAAGCCTTTTTTTCAAGTGGAGCTTTAGCTTTGCAATTTTATCAAATGAGAGAAAACCAAAAAGAAAAAAGGTCAAGAGATAGAAAAATAAGGCGGAACTACATCGAAAACAAATTAGAGTGGGAACCAAAAGATCTTTTCACCAATTTTTCAAACCATAAGTTTTAGTGTGCAAACAAGTACAGAAGAGATACAAAAGCAAGAAGTTGAACAAAAAAGAAAGATGAATGTCCAAAGCACAAACTTTAAATTTTCCATAAAATCAGGGAAGAGGAAGAGCTCTAAACATCTATATTAACTTCAAAAAGTTAAGAAACAAATTGCATAATGTTTCGAGTCTGTTGAACTAAACACACACTACCACAACTTGGCACAAGATTTCACATTTGAAAGTGGTTCTTTAACAACAACAAACGAGTTCATGGATTATATCAATTTGATATCAAATTTACACAAAGTCCCGCATAAAATGATGGAAAAGGTAATGCATGTATAGCAGGATACATATAATTACACTAAGCAAATGAGTTACTTCTGAACACAATGATGGAGTGACTACTAGACGCAATACAAGAGAAAGGCTGTAGAACTAAGCCAGCCTTGCCCCACCCAAGTAAGCCAAAATTAGGATGTTTAATTCCTTCAGAGTTTAGACCAACTTGGACTGAACCTTAGATGTCTAAGAATGGGTATAAATTTTATTCGGACCACACTTGACAAAAAAAAAAAATTACCTCCAAACCTCAAGCCAACCCAAGTTGAACAGAAAATGCTCACCAAATAATCTATCTTGACCACAGTAGACCAACAAAATGAGCATATCCATCTACGTAAGGGAATTTCTCCATTACATAGAAGATCCTTGGTCAAGATGTTACCATATGCATAAGAGACAAAGATAATAATAAACTAATGATAACAACAACAACAACAATGGAGTGGATGACTTCAGGTGCATGGCGACCACTTTTACTATATTTATATGCTAATACAGCACCTACCTCTAGCAAAGCAAGGACCAAGCAGCCTCTTGCAATATGAATGATAATTTACCAAGACGATTCCCATGCATTGCTGCAAGTTCTCCACAAATTTTTTTCCAATTGAACGCTAGTTCTTTTGGCATTGGTATCAGTAGCGTAATATGAAAACCTTTTTACTACTACTAGCAGTCAGTAGAGTGCAAATAGCAAGTTCTAATAGAGTTATCCTCAAAAGAAATTTCTTGGAGCAAAGAAACACAAAATATTTCACAGAAAAAATTGGAAATAATTTGATACTAACCCTGACATTGCTAACGATAGACTGGGCATCTGGAACTTGTGGCTGCAAAGAATACTCTGCAAGAAGAGGCAGCAAAGATGACACAAATGTGGATCTTTCTTGCTGCGCAGCCTGAAACAAAACCAAAATAAGGACTTCAAATGTCACTTCACTAATAATCATATTAAACCTAAGAGACAAAAGATAGGGATTGACAATATAGGGTAAATGGGCAGCAGTTAAACTTGCAGTAGTTATAGTGCCATTCAAAACATCAAAGTGATCAGCTTTGCAAGAGATAGGCCATAAGAGCCAATGCTGCCTGACAAAGGGAAGTGTTTTGAAAATATACAGTGAATTAACATGCTGAACAAAGAAAAGAAAGAATAGCAGTTCTGGTTAGTTCTATTCATAAACATAATTTTCCACCAGGACAATTCATAATTAATGGTTTAATCAAGATTGGATGATCCAAAAGTACAATATGCATTTCTTTGAAGAAATTATCGAATAGCAGTTCTGGTTAGTTTCATTGAAATAAACATTATTTGCACCATGACAAATTCATAATTAATGGTTTAATCAAGAAAGATTGGATGATCCAAAAGTACAATATGCATAGCAGCTAAGACACATCAAAAAAATAGATTACTAGTGGTTGACAATTGAAGGATTTTAATCAAACAGAAATATGAACAAATTCTGATTAAGAGAACACAATTATAAGAATGTTCAAGCAAGGAGTATGAGAATGTATAATAAAGTAAATCAAATATCCCAACCTAGAGAGTAGACTAACCTGTAACTCATATGTCAGACGTATATTCTCTTCGATTATGTCTTGTCTGTATGAAAGAGCTTTTGATGCTGCATCAACAAGGTCCTGCTGCTGTTGATCAAAAGCCTAAAGGCAAGAAGTCCAAAAATTTTATGTGAAATATTCCCCAAAAAAACCGAAAAGCCAACAAGAAGAAGATAGAGTGGGGACAAGCTTCTAATAAACCAGTAAGACATGAATTAAAAGCCAGCTTACCAGGCGCATATAAGCAATACGCTTCTCCAGAACAAATTTTTCATTGCGTATTTGAGCTTCCTATCAACAAAAGAAGAATATTAAGCACCTCAATTGGCATAGGTTTGTAATATTTGGTAAATACAAGTAATTAACACATATTCTCACACTACCTTCATTGAATAGTCAGCAAGTTGTTTCCTCAACTGCAAAATCTCTTCTTCATGCTCCCGAATCTTGAAACCAAAATCCTACATGAATATAAATACAGTTCATAAAAAACAAAACAATTATACTATATACGCATGATCATACACCAAATAATGTATGTAAAGGCCCTTAAAGCAATATGTGAATACCTGCTTCCAAAGACCACCATGGTTATTTACTTCAGCCATTCGCATTAGTCCACGTCCAGACGAATTAAAATGTGGATCATATTCCCCTTCAATCCGATACCTATTAGAAACATGCAATGTTGTCTAAATTGTACATACCCTTCTGTAAGTCTATTTTCTGCAATGCAAAAATACCTGTTTGGGGAAAACGAAGTTGCGGACGGCGAAGATAACTGAGAGAGACCAGTATTATCAACAGGTCCCTGCATTCCAGGAAATACCTTCAATGTCCCATTGGTCTTGCTGCCGTCAGAGTGGCTTTCCACCTGACTGCTTATGGCCGGATCCTCTCTGGTGGTAGGCTTTAAATCTTGCTGAAGAACCAATGTGCCAGATGGACCAACCGCAGTTGTAGTGCCCATGCTCTTAATCTTGTCTTCTAAATCAATTGCAGAGGGAACTGGTTGATGAACATCATAAAGACCATGAACCTGCTCATTCAACGGATCAACAGAATGGGATCTTTGGGCCACTGATTCATTTACTTTCTGCCAATGCCACAGCCAATAAAACTGTGTGAGAAATCCACTAATGAAAGAATGACTGTTTTATGAATATTAAAACCCACTACAAATAACAACAGCTCACTCATAAAAGACAAGAATTGGGAAATCAATGACAGACAATCCAAATTTAGAGATAATTACTGTTTAACAGAAGGATGAAATAATTTAACATAACCAAAGCATAAGGACGTTTTAGCATAATATATAAAAGTAAAAAACTAGCTAGCGTATTATGGTAAAATCTAGGGGTCTATTGTAATTATCCCTTAAAATTATGAAGAGAAAAAGAATCAAAAGCAAATGTGCTTAATACAGCCTAAAAACAGTTCTCATTAAAATCTATCCGCAGTGGAATGAAAATGAGTTGCACGACCAAGTGGAAACAGAGATTTTTTTTCTTTTCCATTTTTCATTGCTTATTAATAATTTTAATCCAACATATATCCCCAGTCCATACAAACCAACCACTGCCCCACTCCCAAAATATGTATATATGTGTGTATATTCCCAAGCCAAGCTCCCAATGTGAAGGAAAAGTTTAAGTGGCTAGCTGGTCAAGCTCTTGGGGACAGCCGGCAGCTATTTGGGCCCCCCTACAGCTGGACCATAGCTGGTTAGTGAAGTTTCAAAACTGACGGCAATTAGATATCCTAACAGCTGCTCCTACAACTAAAATTTGCTGACTCTAATATTAAATCAGGGGGCATAATGCTCCTCGGATGAACTACCTCTTCTTTGAAATAAGAAAATTGTATTGAAATAAGGATCTAAAAGTTACGGATTTTATTCAATATAAAACTACATTAATATCTTGTTTGCAAGAGATTTTCAAGCGACTCCAGTGTTTTGAGGAATTTATTTCAGTATACTTGCGTGAAGAATTTACCAAGTCCAAGAAATACTATACAGCTTCAAGTATTGATTGAGTTTTAAGCCATATCCATTTTTTAAATAAAATGCTATTTTGAGTCCAATTGTATTGAAATCATCAGCCATTTGCTAAATCCAACCCAGGGATTTAAATCACAGTCGAAGTAAGCGTCGCGGACGCGGTCGTGTTGTAAATGTGTCAGTATGTCACAATTAAAGTGTAAAACAGAACATTGTCGTGAATTTTTTAAAAAAATTCACAATCTAACTAAAATCAATATATATCCAAAACCTCTTCATATAAATTAATTTATAACATGTAAATATAAAATTCTTTTGTAGAAAAAAATTATTTAATGCCTATAATTATTATTATACATTGTAATTTTCTTTATTGATTCAAATATCTTTTATATTCATTAAAGATTACTTAATTTCAAGTACAAGTAGGAGTAAATGATTGTAAAATTATATATTTTTTCACATATTTAGAAAATAGTATGAGTAGATGGTTTTAAGAAAGTTGTTAAAAGGAAAAAAAAAAAAAAATTCAATGCTTTATATGTATATGAACTTCTTTGAAAAGGCAATATAGTTGGTCTCACATAGCCCATTCATTCCAAGTCTCTTACTTAATAGTTCTAACTTCTAAATAAAAAAGCCCAGTAAACTTCTGGTACAAAAGAAAAGGGAAAGAACGACAACCCTAAAACAGAGAACACCGCTTTCTAAACCTTTTCTCAATATCCATCAAACCAACAGAGGCCAAAGAAGAGACATCTCTTCTCTCCATGAGAAGAAGCTCTTCCAGAACGATTATTATAGAGCTAAAGAAGAAAATCAGGTTCATGGTCTTCTATTTCGCTTCTCGTTAACACCCATGTTCAAAGGTTGAAGGAAATCGAAGGTTGGCTCTGTTTTCTTTTTTGAGGTGGGACTGATTTTTTTTTCCCTTTGATTTGTATACTTGCAATTTTTTTCACATTTTGATTTCAATTGTAAGCATTATTGCTTCCTTTTTCTTTTAATTCTCTGCTGATGTTTTGTCCCTTTTTTTTTCATCTCTTCATTGTTCAGCTTGGCTGTCAGGTAACAGCATCACAGCTAAAATTGGTCCTGCCACTCTTCTCGGCACTATACAGTGTTTCTGATGTGAATCCAAAATCACCCCTCGACAACGCTGAAAGTCATATCACCAATCTCATTTTCCGTTATGTATCGTCCGATACGATACATAAAAGATGATATTTAAAACCCTGATCCAACCATAACTACATTCCTACAAAACCATGAACTCAAGACATCTACTTAGCTGTCAAGAAGAGAATTAATATTGCATACCTAATACATCAAAATCATTCACTTCAAACATAAACTAGTTTGAGTAGCAAAAGTAAAATCCCATTCATCAGAATTATCTCACAATGTGAATTGAAAACCACTATCTGGAACTACGAAGGAAAAGACAGATAGACAAATGTGAAGAGCATTAAATATATAACTAGCAGAAACTATAGAAGCACTTACATATTTTTCTAGCTCCTGAAGTTTTTTCTGTAGTTCAGTTCTTAATCGAGTATTCTCTTCTACCTGAAAAAAGCGCATCCCAAAAATATGACCACCAAAACCATCTCATAACATGCCAAAATCAACAAAGTATCATAGAAAAAACGGGTTCACCACTCAATTCAGAATATGCTCATAATATCTTAATGCAACGGAAAATAAAGGAAATGAAAGAAAATTAAAGAAAGGAAATGGATTAACGTTAATTTCCCTTCTCCTCCCCTCCCCATTAGTATCCAAAGAAAGCAAAAGAAATCCAAATTCACTTATTTTCCTTTCTTTCCACTCCACTTCAGATCAAACAAACACATAATAACTTTCAATACAACATAGAAATAACTGATTCATGAAAACCGCATATAATTTTTAGTGCCATTACAGACCTGTTGTCTGATGGTGGCCTCAGCAGCTTCTACGGCTTTCATGACCTGAAACAGGCTGTCGTTGTTGTTGCCGTTATTGTCATCTGCACTAGCAATGGAGCTATTGTTATTATTGAAATTAAGATTGGAAGACGACGATGGTGAATCGTTCAGCCCTAATCTCGACATCTTATTAGCAAATTTCCCATCGTGACCGTTCTCCATCATCATCATGCAAATCCTCCAATTACAACCTGAAAACCTAATTCCACAATCACCACTGCTACTGCTAAAATGATGATGATAACACCTCAATCATCTAATAGAGAATGAAATCATGAAGGGAGCTAAAATTTGGAAACCCTAAATGCAAAAAGAATGATCAGACAGAGAGAAAAAGATAAAATGAATTAATCGTGTGAATTTTTCCTTGTTTCCCTTTCGCTCTGTCCGCCCGCGTGCGAAATGTGTGCGGAGAGGGGCGCGTGTTATATATTTTATGAAGACCATGATGATTTTGTTTTATTATTATTATTTGTTTGAGCAGGACGATAGTGATTATTATCACAGGAATGAATCATCACTTTCATTTTATTTTATTTTATTAACTTGCTGCATGTTGATGATGCTTTCACAAGTAACGTATTATACATTATTTCAATTTTTAAAATAATATGTAATTTATTAAAATGATCACTTTATTAAAATGATCACATTATTTTTAAAAATCTAATACAATTAAGAATCAATTCAAAATAAATATAATATTTCTAATACAATATCATTTTTTAAATAATATCATTTTTGTATTTAAATTAATTAAATAAAATTTTATAGTTAATTAATATATAAAATTCTAAATGAATTAAAAAATTATTATGTTACACACAAGAAGTTGTCAACAACTAATAGATAAATATATTATGTATCTTTTTTATAGAAGTAAAAATTTCAAATAAATTTAAAATTTGGATTGTAAGATCAATTTAAATTTTAAAATATAGTTAAATATAACATCTTATCTAGATTCACATTAAGTAATTTGATCTAGTACACTTTACTGGAAATTTAAGATAAAAAATTGAGATTTATTGGAAATTTAAGATAAAAAATTGAGATTTATTAGTGAGAAATTAAAATGATAACAAATAATCAATTTTTTGCTTTATTAAAATATTATTTAATAACATATTTATTAGTTAATACAATTTTTAAATAAAACTTTTAGCATATTATTGAAATATGTTTTAAAAACTTTTAGTACATTATTGTCAATAAATCAAGTCGAATTTTGGGTAATTTAGATTTGAGACATTTATAAACTATCTCATGTTGAGTTATTTAAAATCATTTATTCATCAATCCAAGAACGAGTCAAATATCGCTAAAATTATATAAATTTAAATAACTTCAATTACATTAAAGACTTTGTTAAATAAACCAAATGAATTCTTAATATCTTTAAAAATTAAAATTTTGTTATAAAAACTTAATATACTTATAAATTTTTACATAAAATTAAAAAAATTAAATGCATATTATATATATATATGACAAAATAAAATATATAACCAAACTTAAATTAATAATAAAGATATTTATGAGTCAATCAATCTAGATTTGATGTTGATTCAATTTTGAATAGAATATTTATGGTTTAAGTGTATTTTATCTTTCTTATAAATCTTTCTTATATCTTATAAGAAATAAATATAAAAGACATAAAAGTGAAAGCTTTATTTTTTATATCTTTATTTTAAATCTAAAAATAATTTACAAAATAAAGTCAAAGACAAAGATTGAGAACAATTTATACATATATGATCAATATATAATACTCAATTAGAATCCAACTTGTAAAAAATTATCTATATATAAATTAAAATTTTTAAATTAACTAAATATATTTTTTCTTGTTTAATGTTAAATATTTTACAAAAAATAATTATGACTATTTTTGCTTATAAGTCTTGAAAACGCCATCGCTAATCGTTTGATTTATGATTTCATCATTCAGTTAAAAGAATTAAGTGTTACTAAAGTTGGTATTAAAATATAAGTTTAAAATCAAGTTTAGACAATTGAACATGAAGTTGTTATTTTGTTTTTTGTCATTATAAAAAAAAATTATTAGAGATTCGACATAGTATCAAGCAATATGTTCTAAAATGTTGAACAAGTATCTTATCCAAAATTACAAAATTTTTTATAATATAAAGATATTTTTATTATTAAAGTATTTTTTTAGAAAGAATTGTTTATATATATATATATATATAAACAAATTTAAAATAATTTAAAATATCATGTTTCGAATATATATGGCAATATAATATATACACACAATCAAATTTAAATTAATAGTAAAACTATTTATTAGTTAGTTCATAAGCATGTTATAACGAATGGGTTCATAAATCTCATAAGTCAAATATTCGTGAGTTTGAGATTAGCTTATTCAATTAACGAATCAAAAACTTGATTTATATTCACTTTTATTCTCCAATCCATTATTTTTTCTTTTATATTTTTTTTCATTATCTTGGATCACCGTTGGCTATCTCTCGGCCAATGGTAACTCCTTTTTTATTTTGTTTTGTTATTTATCTCTATGTTTTTTCTTAAAATAATTTATATATCTAATTAAATTTGTAGATTTAAGTTTTAGATATAGTTAATATATGATACTTTACATAATCCATTTTTAGTTAATATGAATAAATAAATTATAACAAATGAAAATAAAAGTTTAATTTGTGTTTTATAAAAAGATGTAGGATATGTGTTTAGTTAATATAACAATTTATTTTAAAATACTCTTTCTATCCCAAAATGATTGGCAAAATTTCATGTCCATTGGAATTAAAAAAGTTAGTTAATTATAGATATTTTGTGTATTTTAACAACTTTCTTACTAAAATACCCTTATTTTTGTTTTATTTTTATCATTATTAATAAAGTATAATTATTATTGAAACTAAAAAAGTTAGTGATAATATCTAAATACTAATATTAGAATAATTATTGAAACTTTAAAAAAATTATTGAAGAGTATAATTTTTCTTTGCATTGAAGATACAAATTCAAAGTCAAAAATATATGTAGTAATTTATTGATAGTGTTAAAATAAATGTCAATTAATAAAGGTATAATAAATGTTAATTAATAAGAGTATATTAGACAATTGTTTGATCAACTATCAACTAAAAAAGGTAAAATATCAATCATTTTAGAATGCCTAAAATATAAATTTTACCAATCATTTTTAGACAAAAGGGAGTAAATATTAGTAGCTGGTAGGTTACATAACAGTTTCAATATATATATATATATATATATAAAGGTCAAAGATATATAGTGTTATTTTCCATTAACATGCTATGTTTTTATGACTAAAAGACGAATATATCTTTGACCTTTTATACTAATTCTAATGTCAGATATATTGATTTTACCTATTTATGCCAATTGTTGTTAATTATTGTTATTAAGTGTTTAGTAAAATTATTGTTACTAGTTATTATTTATACATTTAATTACAAAATTTAGATATAAATTATAAATAAATAAAATTTAAGGATATATTTATCTTTTTCTTATAAAGTAGTAAGTTAAAAAAAAAACCATTCTTTTTTGACTTGACACTTTTAAATAGTCCATCAACCACTAGCTCAGATTTTAAAGTGTAATTGATGCATTAACCAAACATATTTAGTACCACTTTTACAAATTGAAAAAGAAAAATATCCTCAAAAGGGGAAAAAACACTTCTATTGTGTTGTTTTAATATTATATTTATTTAGTAACAATAAATTATTTTATTACCATTATTTATATCTAACATATTATTTAATTTTCTTAATAAAATCATAACTATATTCATGATTAGTTCTTAATGTGTATATTATAAAAAAAGTTTAATTTATAAAATTTTTAAAAATGATTAACAGATGGTTATATATTATGATTTTTAAAAATATAAATTATGAAATTTATTTATTTGTTTAAAATTTATATTGATAATTATATTTACAAACAATAATCAATAAATAAAATTTTACTCAACACTTAATATTAATCAACAATTAGTTACTAGCAAACCAACAATCAACAACCAGCAACAAAAACAATGTTAAATCAAATAGGCCTTGTACTTTCAATAACAATTTTGATAACATAGTTTTCAACTAATAAATTATTTTCACTCATAAATTTAGGTAGTATTATTTGCTGATCAAGTTTTTGGAATGGTAATAATGAAGGTAATTTATATTAAGTCACTAAATTATAACTATAATTTTAATGTTGTTACTAATTTGTTCAATTGAATTATTAAACTTTCATTTTTATTTGATTGTGATTTATTGCTTTATTTTCTTTATAATGTTTATTTCATTGTTAATTTATTTCAAATTTATTTATAGAAGAATTTTGAATTTTCTATTTTTATGAGTTACGATAAAAATTTCAAAGCGTAAAATCATTTTAGAGTAAAAAAAAATCATAAAAAATTCAGCTAATAAACTACAATAAAATAAAAATTAAAGTTTAGTAATTCAATTGAACAAAATTGATATTTAGTTACTACAATAAAATTTTAATTACAATTCAATGATAATGAATATTAATTACCCATGATAATGATGACAATAATGACAACAATAGTTTAGATTTTTACTTTTATTATATTATTTATAAATGTTATTTTTTATCTCACATACACGTATAAATTTATATATATTTATTAGGCTCCACAAAGAGGCAAATAAATGAATAAACTCTTATTAATGATAAAAGCTGATTTTTTGAAGTATTTGAAAACTATTATCTTTTTTACAAATTCACGTTTTCTAATATTTATTTAGAGACTTAAATTCTTTAGGATTTATAAGAAGATTTTCAATATCGAAGAGACCAACCGACACAAAACGAGGAGAGTATTAATAAGAGCAAGCTATTTTTTTCAAACAGCTAATTGTGAGACAAAGAAAGGAGTATTATACTAACTGGATACAATGATACAATAATAGTTTTCATTACCTTTAACTTCTTCTGCTTTATCATCATTTATACTCGACGATCTTCAAGTTTTTGAAGCAGTTGCATCAGGAAATGCAGAATTAGTAGTAGATAATGCAAATACACGAGCAGTTTCAGCTACTCATTCAGTGCACTCGACCTGATTTTAGATAGCCATCATATAGTGATAACACCTCCTGCTGTAGTCATCGCCTTTAAACTCCCAAAACATTAGTGGCTTTATATTTTGTATTTATCATTACATATTATAATACATACAAGTGTGTGTGTCTAAGTAAATGTATGAATTGTAATAATAAATAAATAAATTAGTTATCTAATTTTTACTGATGAATTTACTTAAAAATTTAAATTCATCACTAGTACTTACCTACGGATTATCAATAATAATAGATAAATTTGCTTATAAAAAATTTTATACCGAAACTTTATCAATATATTTAACAAGGACAAATTTTGTAGGTAAATATCTATCTACTTACAGAATATTCCAATAGTAAATATTTACTTACATCAATAATGACTTTATTGTTGCTTAATTTATTTATGAAATTTTTGATTACTTATGAAAATTGTCACAGGCAAAATTTACCTTCAAAAAATTTTTATAGATAAAAATTATCGACTATCTTACTTCTTAGCAGCTGAATCCATTAGTAATTCGTAAATAAACTATATTTACTTACAAAATTTTTTCTAATGACTTATAAAATTTTTATAGGTAAATTGTTAATTTTTTGTAGTAGTACTTTTTTTCTTCTTTTTTTTTTTTTTTTGTAACAATTCTGAAAGCATGATTTCAATTAGTAAAATAAATTATTTAGCAATGATTTTCATTCGTTGATATAAATGTGTAATTCAACCATAGAGTTTGATTACTTTGTTTTTTTTTTTTTTATGCACTGAAATAATTGTCATTATAAAATTTTAGTTTTCTAAATACTACTTAAATATATATTTTTATATCTATGATTAATTTAAGAACTTATTAGCGAATGATATCACTATTCATAATAATTCATCTGCATATAATAATCTGTACTAATTAAAATAACTTTTACATACAAAATTCAAAATAATTCAATTATACTTAAACAACATTACTAAATCAGTAATATCATTACTAACCATTATAATTTTATATTCTTTTTTGAGGATTAGTAATGTTTAAATTATATATATATATATATATGGAATAAAAGTGGAAAGAGGTCCAACGAGCAGGAATAAAAACAATGACTTCATAATTATGGCGTTAATTGTCATACACTATAGAAATATTTGGACTTTACGTGAAAACTTGATTTATCTTAATATCTTAATTATTTTATAAAAAAAAGAGCATGCTTATTGCTTAAAGTACAAGGGCCAGACTTATTCTTGTGTGTGATATAGTGCAATATAAACTAAACAAAAACTAATATAAAGCTTTATTTGATAACTATATTAATTACTTAAAATTAAAATATTTAACATTCATTTTATTAAAATAACAGTTTTTTAAGTTTTTAACCTTTTAACTGTGTTTGATAATATTTTTTTATCAAACACTCAATTTTAAAAAAAAATTACTTAATATGATAAATAGAAAATATTTGTTTAATGAATTAAGTAATAGAAAATTTTACTATTTTGATATCCATTAATTATCACAATTATTTCATATTAATAAGGATACAATTAATAAATTTTAAAATATTTAAAATTAATTATATGATAATTTATTTTAATATATATAGTTATTTTATCCTAAATTTATTTATTCGATTAATTTTTTAGAATTTAATATATATTTAATGATCATTCAATTCTTAAAAATTTTAATATTAAAATTATTCAACTCTTAAATTTTCAGTATTAAAATTATTTAACACTTAAATTTTTAGTACTTAATTTTTTATTTTTTCAAATAACATCCAAGTAAAATAATAAAATAATTGAAGTTGCTATTAAAAAAATAGAAGAGATAAAAATAGTAAAAAAAACAACAATATATACAAAAAAACATAAGAAGAAAGTAAAAGTCCAAAGTCTCTATATGTGTGTAGTGTCCTTATTATATTACATATTTCGTCTTTTCACCATTGAAAATATTTGAGGATAATATGGTATTGTTTATTTTAATCAACAATTTTATTATTGTATAATTGAACATTTTAATATATATTACTTAACAATTTGATCTTTTTTCAATACAAGATAATTACTTTATGTTATTTCTTCTTAGTTTGATTTCGCTTTAAGCTTCAAATTTATATTCACTCATTCATCAATTTGAGTGTATAAATATATCAATTCATAATCATCATGTAAGACAATATAAATTGATCCAACCTTCCATAATCGAGTAATATTACCTACTCAAAATGAAGTCTTAAAATAATTACTTAACAAAATTAACATGTTTTCTCCAAAAAAAAAAAAGTCAATTTTCTACCAATTATTTCTTCCAACAAAAAATTATGACTTATTCTTCGTATTATTATTTTGTATATGATAAGTCTCCATTCCAAATCCAATTGGAATGAGATTTAAGCAATGTTTAGTAGTTATTTTTATTCAATTATAATGAAATATAATTTCATAAATTATGAATTAAAATTTTATTTTATTTGATTATATAATATTATATTTTTTAGTATTATTTGAGAAAAATTTATATTGATGAAATTATAACATATATTTTTAGATAATCTTATCTTTATTTACATTATATTTAATTGTACTAAATATAGAGATTATTTTAGTTATTATGAGAATAGTTTTAGATCAACTAACATATCAATTAAAATTAAATTGTTTTATACGATTTTAAAAATGTGTTCTCATATTAATCTAATGGATTAAAAAATACTTTTATTTTTAAATATTAACCTTAAGAATTCAATTAATAAAATTTAAACAAAAAAGTGCAAATTCTTAGATTTAGCGTATGCAATTTCTGCATTCTTTGTATAGATATATGATTAGGCTGATTAAGACATAAACGTGCCGATCTAGTCCTCTTGCAACTTGTGATTTTCCTTTCCATGTAATGTTTTCTATTGGTTTTTGAATGTGAGGAAAATTTTGATTTATTTATTAAATTAGTAATGATAATCACCTAAAGAATTGTGCGATCAGAATCTTAAGAGAGTCATATGGGGAACGAAGAAAGTGGCGAGAAAATGAAAGAAAATTTGGTTTTCTCGTTATTTGATTAAAACTTTAACCCTTTGTTTGGTGCAAGGAAAACTAGGAAAATAAGAAGATTAATTATTTGAAATGTTTAATTCTAAGAATGAAAAAAAAAATATTAAACATTTTTATCTTTAAAATATGTGCTTTTCTTTTAATTGCATAAAGGACATAAAAGAGAATTCATAAAATTATAATTATAATTTTATTATTTTTCTCAATTTTCTATCATTTTAAAAGGAAATTTTAAGTGAAAAATAAATCATTTACTTCCATATTTTTTTTCTTTACTCGTCTAAACACCCAAAAAAATAAAATTTCCTTTCTCTCGATTTCCAGCATATCAAACAAAGCCCGAAGTATTGGATTTTACAACTCACAATGAATTAGACTTCCCTTGTTTATTTTATTTTTTTTATTAAAAGAAAAAAGTTAGTTGAAATGAAATTCAGCCGCTAACCGGCTATTTGTACCACAAGTTTGCTTTTTTTATTTTCCATTATTCATTTATTATCAAAAAATCGAAGAAGTTTTGCTTTTTTAGTCTCATGAATTATGTTATTAAACTCAATATTTAAAGATAACCAGTATTTTTAAATAATTGAATTAATTTATAGTGTATGTATTGGTCGAATTGACGCCTGAATTGACCTAAATATATTTTTATAGTAAATAAAAAAATATTTAGAGGATCTACAGTAAATACTTTTACTTTATGTTGTTTCTTTTTGAATCAATTTATTATTTTGATTACAGAAAGTAAGACCATCTATGAAGGTAATATTGGCTTGGGTTTAACATTATAGGAATGTAATAATTTTTTGATTTAGTACATAAATTTAAAACATCAATTTTAACAATTAAGTGGAAACAAATTGTTTACCTGTTTACGCGTTGAATCCCAAATTGTTTTGAGCTATGATTACAACCGCTAAAATTGAATACTGAGATAATAGGTCAGTAGGGTTGAAAACAAAAGTTATATTTTTCTCTCCTTGACCTTCTCACGAGACGGCTATAATGGGCGTAATAACTAGGGTTATCGTTATGAAGGCAGAAGATAAGACATAGCCTATTTATAATAAATTTTAACAGGTTCACCCATTACAAGTCTATGTTAAAATAGGCTTACATTGATCGTGTTCTATATCGGCCTACTAAAAGTGTCACAAGTTCATAACTCATTTTATCACAATTTTAATTGGGTTTACCCACTAATCAATAAACTATATTATTCAGTTCGTTTTATAAATAATTAAAACAAACTCATAATTAATATTAGTCCACACAAAAAATTTCAACATTCTCCCACTTGAGTAATATTAATTATAACGTTTTCATGTTTTATGAAAGAAAAACTTTTTGAAAATGACTTTCGGACTGAATACTTTAAACTCAAATGTGGCCACACAATTTTAGAAAACATATAGTTTATTGATAAAATGACACCTTAAACATAATTATGTTCACATTAAATTATCAATATCGGATCATGGTAGTAATTATGCCCCTTATTGACATAGTACCAATTCATAGTCACAAATATTGATAACTTAACGGACCTAGATTTCGATATGGCAGTGTAGTAAGAAAATAACACTCACATGTAATCAATACACTATTTTCTTTGTCAGTTCTCCAAATATTTATCTTTCACATATGCTCAAATGAGCAAGAGAAATTCACAAGGCTTCACAATAAGCATTTTATTTCCATTTTGGAAATGCACACAATATATGTCTTAGTCTTTGTTTCCAGAAACACAATTGAAACCCAACATAGCTTACGATAATCACACCAATCTTAAGCACACCATGCACAACTTATAGCATACTATACATAGAATATGCACATACGCATAACAAACAACCACAAAGTACTTAACTCATATAAATAAATATGAATAAGCAATGTAACAAAATTATTTAACTTAGATGTTCAATTACAAGCACAAAACTCTTACTAACCAAACACAACAAAAGACTTCCAATACCCATATCACAAACATGTTTCTTGAAAATTATGGGTCTGAGTCCCTTGGTTAGAGGATCAACTAACATCAAATCAGTATTAATGTACTGAATCTCAATGTCTCCTTTCTTTACTAAGTCTCTTACTATAAGATATTTAATCTTCATATGTTTAAAATCACTCGAACTTTTATTGTTCTTAGAGAAGAACACAACAACATTATTATCACAATAGATTCGAAGTGGTCTAGCAACAGAATTAACCACAAACAAACCATAAATAAAATTCTTTAACCATATAGTTTGTGTATTAGTACCATAACAAGCAACAAACTCAGCTTGTATGGTAGAAAAAACTGTAAGTGTTTGTTTAACACTTTTCCATGAAATAACACCACCAATAAGCATAAAAATATAATCCAAAGTGGACTTCATATCATCTTGACAGCCTGCAAAATCAAAGTATGAATATCCCACTACTTTAAGATCATCCACACGCCTATAAACCAATATATAATCATTTGTCTTTTGCAAGTATCTCATTACCTTCTTAACAACTACCCAATGATTCCACCAAGGATTAGAAAGATATCGACCAAGAACACCAACAACGTATGCAATATCTGGTCTTGTACACACCTGAGCGTACATCAAGCTGCCAACTACACTTGCATAAGGAATATTATTCATGGTTTGTTTCTCTATATCACTTTTAGACCACTGCTCCTTACTGAATTTATCTCCTTTCATCACAGGAGTATCACCACCTTTGCAAGATTACATATTAAACCTATTGAGCACACAATTAATATAGGCCCTTTGAGAAAGACCTAATAAATGACGAGATCGATCACGACGAATCTCAATACCTAAGATAAAAGATGTCTCTCTAAGATCTTTCATATCAAAAGTCCTAGAGAGTAACTGTTTAGTTTCACAAATCATCCCCATGTCATTACTAACTAAACAAAATATCATCAACATAAAGAATAAGAAATATAAATTTACTCTCACTGATCTTATGGTAAATGCATTGATCTATCTTATTCTCTGTGAAACCAAGTGAAGTAACTACCTCATCAAATTTGAGATACCATTGGCGAGAAGTGTGTTTAAGACCATAAATAGATTTCTTCAGTTTGCAAACTAAGTGTTCTTTACCACACTCTTTAAAACCCTTGGGTTACACCATGTAAACTTCTTCACCCAAATCACCATTTAAGAACATCGTCTTGACATCTATTTGATGCAATTCTAAATCAAAATGAGCAACCAAGGCCATAATTATCCTAAATGAATCTTTAGAGAAAATAGAAAAAAAAAGTCTCATTATAATCAACATCTTCACATTGTGTAAACCCTTAACAACTAATCTGACTTTAAATTTCTTAACCTTTCCTTTAGAATCCTTCTTGGTCTTGAATACTCATTTGTAACCTATGGATTTATTATTACAAGGAAGTTTTACTAGTTTCCAAACTCTGTTATGACTCATTGATGTCATCTCATCTTTTATAGCATCATAGAAATCAGAACAAACACTATTAACAGTCTCATCATAAGATATATAATTAATAACATGACCTATATTATAATCACCTTTAATAAGATAAACCTCATAATCATCTGAAATTACTGATCTTCTTGCGTTAACAGACCTTCTAACAGATAATGATTCAACTATAACAAGCTCCAGATGATTGTCAACAAAAGGAGAAAGATCAATTGCACCTTCACCATTACCACCTACATGAACAGGAACCCTTATAATCCTTTCATGTGATGAAGGTAAAGGAATGGTTGCAATTTCATTTTGTACACTATGAATAGGCGGTTGAGAAATGTCCAGATCAGTAACATCCATCTCAAAAAATTATGTAGTCATAGACTCTACAATCCTTGTACCACGTATAGGACAATAAAACTTGTATCCTTTAGAATAGGCTGGGTACCTAATAAAACAATGAGTAGTTCTTGGGTCAGTCTTTTTCTCATTTGGATTATATATTCTAACCTCAGCAAGACAGCCCCAAACACAAAAATGGGTTAAACTAGGTTTTATACTAGTCCATAGCTCAAAATGTGTTTTAGGTACAAATTTTCCAGGGACACGGTTCAAAATATAAAGGACAGTTTTAATTGCTTCACTCCATAAGAATTCAGGTAAGTTAGACCTATTCATCATTCTTCTCATCATATCCTTTAAAGTATGATTGCGCCTTTCAGTGACACCATTTTGTTCAAGACTATCAGACATGGTATATTGAGCAATTATTCAACAATCTTGCAAATATTTGGCAAACTCTTTCATATGTTGACAAGTCTCATTATATTTGCCATAATATTCACCCTTACGATCAAACCTTACAAACTTAATGACTTTTCCTAATTTTTTTCAACCTTAATTTTGAACATCTCAATAGCATCTGATTTCTCCTTTATCAAGTATAAAAGCCACATCGTGAAAAATCATTAATAAAGGTAATGAAATATTCATTGCCATAAATAATAGGTGAATAAGGTCCACTGATATCAATATGAATAATCTCTAGAAGATCTGAACTTCTATTAACACCTTTCTTTTTATTTTTAGTCAATTTACCCCTTATACAATCCACACAAACATCTAGATCTTCAAAATCAAGAGGAGGAAGAATGTCATCTTTTACTAGTCCTCTAATTTTTTCTCTAGATATATGACCTAAACGTTTGTGCCACAATGAAAAGGATTTTTTTTTAATTAAGGATCATTTGGCTGCAACATTGGCTTCATAAGAAGGTTCACAATCTCTTGCATCATCCAAACACAATCTATATAAATTATTGAATAAAACACATTCACCGATCAATTTAGAATTTAAAAACATATTGGTTCTTCCATTACCAATAGCAAAATGATATCCGATTTTATCCAAAATATAAATATAAACTAAATTTCTCCTAAAAGATGGAACATAAAAGGTGTTCTCCAAAACTAGACAAAATTCAGATTACAAGATTAATCTAGCTACTTCTACTTATTCGACATCTATCTCTAAATTGTTTCTAACTCTAAGCTTGGACTCCCTTTCATTTGGTTTTCATTTGTTTATGAACCCTTGCAAGGTAATAGCAATATGAACAGTTGCACCACTATCAAGCCACCAAAAATTTAGTAGTAAGTCAACCATATAAGCTAAAAGAATAACTTCTTCTTCTTTCTTCTTTAGCCAAACTATGAATTGATGACAATCTTTTTTCTTATGACCTTCTTTATGACAAAAGAAACACTTTACCTTACTTTTGTGGACAATTCCAAAATCTCCTCCTCTCTTAGTATGACTCCTACCATGCAATTTAAAATTTTGATTTCTTTTAGGAGCATAATAATTAGGTTTAAACTTACCTCTATCCTTTTTAGGATCAGCCTTAGGTTGTGTCAATAGCATGACAACCTTACCTTTTTCTTTCCTAATTTTCTTTTCCTCAGCATCACATTTGGTTATAAGGTCATTAATGGCCCAGGTAGTGTTTTGGGAGTTATAGGCAATCTTAATTTGGCTAAGTTCAGGGGGCAAAGTCTTTAAAGCTTGGTGAATAATAAATTCATCAGAAATCTCAAGTTTAAGTCCTTTAAGTTTGGTTTGAAGATGAACCATATTTAGAATGTAATCCCTCTCATTCTCACTATGGTTATATCTCATACTGGTCAACTGACTCATTAGGGTTATAGCCTCAGCCTTATCGGATACAAAGTATCTATCTTCTATAGTAGCAATAAAAGGTTTGACAGTAACATCAGTGAGCAAACTACTCCTAAGGTTTTTAGGAATAGTTTTCCTCATGGCCATAAGACTGAGATGATTCGATCTCTCCCACTGGGCATGTAGTTCTTTTTCTTCAATATTACTCTCACGGGTGGATTTAGCAGATTCATCTTCATAAAGGGCATAATCAATCTCACACATTCCCAAGACAAACAAAATGTCGTCTTTCCACCTCTTAAAGTTGGTGCTAGTCAAGAGTTCAACAGTCGCAGTACTGTTGTTGAGACTAAAGAAGACTATTTGTGACAAAACAAAATCATGTATTAGAATTGGGTTATGTACAAAAATCAAATTTATAATTTACACAATGTAGAAAATTTTGGCATCACTACATATTCCCCTTTGGGCAGAACATGCACATGCAATAGAATTTCTAGTTATGAAGCACATAATTAAGATCACACTAGTTTCGATAAATCTATCCCCTTTGGGCAGATGAACTCTCTAAACTAATGCAACTCTAAGCACAAATAGTTTTATCCCAACAAGTACTCCCAAAATCAATGTATCTAATAACCCCCTTTGGGCAGGTCATTATATACATTATTTCAGAATTATCTCTTCACAAAATTAAAAAAAAAACTCTATGAATTTCAATGGATGTCCCACTTTGGTGGCAACACCCATATCAATCCATAAAATTATTTCTAATTAGAGATATATAAAAGCCCAATTAAAATACATACTAAACACAAATATATATTTAAAAAATATACAAGATATCAATATAATATACCTTAATTCTAAACACATGATTATTTTATATATGTCCAAAACAAATATTTATTATTTATTTATTTAATTTTATCACAAAATTAATATTACTAAATAATAAACTGACAATTAATTATATATAAATCACCTAAATATTTATATATATATATATATATATATATATATATATATATATATATATATATATTAATAATTATTGAAATAAAATTAAAACACACCATGATGAACATGAATATAAGTTGCTTATCTAAATATTTGCCCGCATAAGAAATTAAAAAGTAATTTCACTCAGTTCAGTTGGCCAAGTTCAAGGCATATGAGCCCCGCGGTCGTGGGTTCGAGACCCACGACATGCACCCTTCTCCCCTTTATATATTTTTTTCTTTCTCAATCACAGATTTGTTGATCTTAGATCGGACAGGGAGCAACCAATTTCTTGCATCACATATTTACCGATCTTGGATCGGACAGGGAGCAACCATTTTCTCATAAACACAGAAAAGGTAAAGAGCACAAACACGACAACAATCAACACAAACCCAAAAACCGTAGAATCAATCAACGCAAACAAAGAACATTCAATCAATTATATCTGTTTGCGAACAGAATCGACACAAAATCAAGGTTGGGTTCAGTGTCTGACGCTGAGGATTGAAGAGAAGTGTGCCCCTGTTTGTGCGAGAGTTAGGTTTGGAACCAAGAAAACTATTTGCTTTGAACTTGGATGCTGCAATTGTTTGTTTTGAACATAAGGTTTCTTATAACATCCCTATCCATATTCATTGGCATTAACACATGAACATATTCCTTGCATAAATAATATGAAATCCCATATGAACATTTGCACTAGATAAATAATCATTTAGACATATGAATTGTAGAAGCACGATAATGACACTTGCACAATTGCATTTGGGACACTTAAACATATATGTAGTGTTTGTATAGTTGCATGACAAATTATTTTTTATTGTGTGCTTGTTATAGCATCATAAATAATGGTGTTATATCTAGGATTTAGTAGATGGATGGAAGAGCTTAAAGAGTGAAGAAGAGGGACTGAAAGAGAAAAGTGAACTTCCAACCAATAGGAATGCAACACCATGATTTTGTCTTATTGCAATAGGCTTACAAGTGGAATTTTTTACCTATTAGGATCAAAATTAAGGGGTAGACGTGAGTTAAAACAAAGAGAGAAAGCTAACGAAGAAAGAAATAAAGAAAGATGAAGAAGAAGAAGAAAAAGAAGAACAAGAAGAAGAAGAAGAAGAAGAAGAGGAAGAAGTGTGGGCTGCCTGGGAAAGAGTCCTAAGGTTTTCTAATTCTGGGACAATAGGTGAGTTAATTTATCTTCTTCTCAACTAAAATTAACCTCTCATGACATGTTAATCATGCATGGTTAGTGAGAATTATGGAATAATTGAGTCAGCGCTCTTGGATGGAAGTTGAAATCTAAGAGAACAAGAGTTGTTTGTGTTGAATTTTGCTGGTAGAGTAGAATTTTGTACCCACGATTTCATAACCCTACAAGAGGAATTAGGGAAAGTGCAAAATATGAAAGTTGTAGCTTTATATCCCATATAAATTCATTTGAAGCAGTTTTGCTTGATTTGGTGTGTGTGAGGAGTTATGGCTCCTTCATTAGGGCTGGTTCATAACCAATCGAGATGACCTTAGTCTTTCTGTTTTCTTATATTTTGATGGCCTTATGTTCTGATTTTGATAAAGTATAAAACATGAAATTTGTAGGTTTTATCCCTTATAAATACTTGTAAATCAGTTTTGATTAAATTGTTGTGTGAAAAGAGATATGGCTCATTGATTAGGACTGACCCTGTACCCAAATGAAACATCACCTTTTTTTTAATTCTGTTTTCCAAGAATTTGATGGTCATAGATTCAGAATTTGATGATGGTCTAAACTTGAAAGTTGTAAATTTATGTTTGATCTATATACCTGTGAAATATTTTTACCAAATTCAGTATGGTTGTTGAGATATTATCCCTTCATCATGACTATTTGTCAATATATTACAAACCTGCTCACCCAGAGATTGGTCCTTTGTTTTGGTGACCTTATATGTTGAATTATACACTAAGTAAAACATGAAAAATGTTAATTTATATGTTTTGCAACTGATAGTAGATTATTATTGCAATTGGATTTGTAAAATTTGTGATACACCTAAGAATATAAGACCTACTCAGACTGAAATGACATTGCAATAAGGCAAAATTTTAAAATTCACCACATTTTCTGTGTGTCTGATATTGGCCTCAAATTTGAATATGTTATATCATCATGTGTCTAGTTTATTTGAAAAAAGAATCAAGTCATTTGGATAAGTATATCTAGGGTTATTTTTGTGAGAGTGTAGCAAGCTCAGGCTGCCATATAAGAAAAATATGCATAAACATTAGGTCCATTTGCATGAATAATGCCATAATTACATACCAAACATTCATAATCATTTTGACATACTTATAACCATGTATGTATCAAATGTTAGGATCTCAAAACTTTAAGGAAGCCCTAGAGAGAGAACCAAACCTACCATAAATGTTGATCACATCAAAAGGTGAGTAAAAACCATAATTAGATTCAATGTGTGTGCGCGACAATTTTATGATATGATTATGTTCTATTACATGTATATATGATTGAATTGTTACATTTTACATATAATACAAGTCAAGTGAGAATCATATGCACTCAATGATTACTTGGTATACCATTTGTGAATGAGCACTTGTACATGAAACTAAAATGGTGTTGTGACCAGCTTGTCAAACACTTACAAATCACGTGAAAGATGGACCAATAGGTCTCATTGGCACATGTTATTGATCAAATGAATCACTTATTATATATTGGCCAGTAAAATCAAATATCACTTGAATCACATGAATTCTCGATAGTAGTGTTTTCGTTGTATGGTCACGACAAAAATTAATTTATTGCATTTGCACATTTAAATGTTATACTTGTAATGTATCATGATGATATTTGATTGTTGGTTGTGATATAAGAATCTGATTATTGTTTTTATTCATTGAGCCACGACTCACCAAATCGTAATTATATTTTTCAGATACCGAAGAATAGGGATTGGACACTTTGGTGCTTAGAGTTTTGCATTGAAACACATGGACCATAAGTCGTTGGCTGAATTCCAACTCTCTCTCTCCTTGTGTCATATGCATACATTTAGATAGAAACTAGTTATGGTCACTAGTCTTCATATTAGTTAACATATATGTACATTAAATACATGTTTGATTATGTATATATGATAAATAAAATCTTTGTGCATATGTGTTTTCGAACATGGATGCTATGAGTTTTGTAAATGAAAATGGTTGTTATATTTATGTTTGCAAGTTGTTGTTTATGGTTTAAATTCATCGGTTGCAGCTTTGATTACATCATCGATCGATTGTTGTTTGTTTGCGATTTAGGGTTGGAACCAAAAGGAAGAAGGGTCTCTGTTTGTTGATGGTCATACTCGCGTTGGCTAAAGAAAATTACAGAAGAGGAAAGGAAAAAAAATGCCAGAAAAAAGGGAATAGTTTAGCCAACATGGGGTTTCGAACCTGCGACCTTTATGCAATTAACATAGTCACTAACCGTCTGAGCTAAAGGAATAACTTATAATGGTAGAATCAAATTAAATATATCAAATATAATTCACTAAGGTGGGATGCCCTCACACCGGTAAATTTTTTTTTATTAGCAATACAAAATATTTAGAGTTCTAAATCATGTACAATCTACAAGCTCTGATACCATATATAATAATTTTTGGATCTAATACATAAATTTAGAACAATAATTTTAACAATTAAGCGAAAACAAATTGCGTGCATGTTTGCGCGTTGGATCCCAAATTGCTTTGAGCCATGATTACAACCGCTGAAATTGAACACTGAAATAATAGGTCATAAGGGTTGAAAACAAAAGTTAGGTCTTTCTCTCTTTGACCTTCTCACAAGATGGCTACAATGGGCATAACAACTAGGGTTATCGTTATGAAGGCAGGAGAGGAGACCTAGCCTATTTATAATAAATTTTAACAAACCCACCCATTACAGGTCTATGTTAAAATAGACCTACACTGATCGTCTTTCATATCGGCCCACTAAAGATGTCATAAGCTCATAACTCATTTGATCACAATTTTAATTGGACTTACCCACTAATCAAAAAACTATATTATTCAATCCATTTTATAAATAATTAAAACAAACTCATAATTAATATTAGCCCACACAAAAAATTCCAATAAAGAACACCGAAAAAATATAATATAGCAAGTAAAAAAATAAGAAAAACTACTGGTAAGCTTCTTAAATGATTGAGTAAAAGAAAAATTTATTACAAAATAAATCATTCACTAAGGCTGAGCTTAGTTTTCGGAGTTTTCTAGACTGAAAATCAAACCAAACTAAATGGACGAAAAATATGAAAAAAGGACAAAGACTGGAATTGAAACTAAACTTATATTAATTTAAAATCGGTTTGATTTCGGCCCTTTTGTAAGACCCACTAATCAAAAAACTATATGAGTCAGTCTGTTTTATAAATAATTAAAACAAACTCATAATTAATATTAGTCTACACAAAAATTTCAACAAGGAACACCAAAAAAAATATATAATATAGCAAGTAAAAAAAATAAGAAAAACTATCGGTAAGCTTCTTAAATGATTGAGTAAAAGAAAAATTTATTACAAAATAAACCACTCACTAGGGCTGAGCTTAGTTCTCGGAGTTTTCTAGATTGAAAATCAGACCAAAATAAATGGATGAAAAATATGAAAGAAGGACAAAGACTGGAATCGAAACTAAACTTATATTAATTTAAAATCAGTTTGATTTCGGCCCTTCTATAAGAGCCAGATTAAGAATTGGACCAAAATGAGACCAAAATCGAACTGCATCGAATCAAAGAACTGATTATGTGTGTGTGTGTGTGTCTATATATATATATATATATATATATATATATATATATATATATATATTATAATACATGTATATGTTAATATTTAAATAAAAATATAGCAATTAAATATTGTAAATATATTATATATTTGTACACTTGAATATTACATAATATAATTCTTTTTATAATTATAATATTATATTTTTATTAATTTTTTGTATTTAAAATAAATAATTTTATGTCATAATATATTCTACAATTTTTAAAAGATAGTTTATATAAATAAAATAAATTAAAATAATTATAATTATGAAATTAAAAAAATAAATTTAAAATTGAATCGGAACCGAATAACAAATAAAGAACTGTAAATAAATCAAAGAACCAAACCGGTTTGGTTGTCCAAGCAATTGATTTCGGTCTCGGTTTTTCCATTTTTGAGAGATCGATACTTCGGTCTGATTCTAAGATTTTTCAAATCTCGGACCGGACCAAAGCTTACTCCTATTCACTACAACTCATAATACTATACAACCTTCTTTTTTTTTTTATTTTTTTATTTCACTACTCTATACTACTACAAATATTATTATTGTTATTTTTCTTTTTGCTTGGTGTACCAACTTCTGATCATTTTAACTTTATTTATGGCAATAAAGGCTTGGCCTCCAAGTTTAAATTAACGGACAAAATTTATTCTTGGCCGCCAAGCAAAATCCAATTGTTATAATAGATACTTGGCCTCTAAGTTCATATGGATAAGTAAAAAATCAATGACCATCATTTAATTACATTAATAATGATCTGTAACACTCCCCTCTCATTATTAATGTTCTTCTTGAAATCAAACCCAATAATTTTTGAAAATTTTTTAACTTCTACGGTTAAGACTCTTAGTGAAAATACCTTCTAATTGATCATATGTCTTCACTTTTATCATCTTGATCTCTCCTATTAATACTTTCTCTAAAAAAAAATGATATTGCACCTCTACATGCTTTGTTTGTGTAAGAAAAACTAGAGTCTTTACTAAATTGATAACTGATTGATTATCACAGTATAATGGAATTACATAATTGATTGATTAATGTAAATTCTCCATCAATTGTACTAGCCAAGTACTTTCTTGTGTTGCCATGGTTGTTATTCGATATTCTAGCTTAGTTGTTGAGTGCCACTATTGATGGTCTTTTACTACACCAAGTAATAGCTACATAATCCAAATTGAATACATATCTAATGATTGACCTTTGTGCATCATAATCACTAACATAATCAACATCACAATACTTTTCCAACTTGTAAGTTATACCACTTTTGTAGTCTATACCAGGATTAAGTGTTCCTTTGATGTATCTGAGAATTCTCTTAACTGCTTTCAAATTAGCTTTTTAAGAGTTTGCATGAATCGCTGACTATTCCAACTGTAAATGTAATATCCAATCTTACGAGTGTCAGATCGATTAAGTTGCCAACTATCTAGTGATACATCACTAAATCCTCTAAATCTTTGCATTCTATCATACTTAATTTGAAGTTCTCCTCTATTAAAAAAAGGTTTACAATTAAGCATTCCATACTTTTGAAGAAGATCTTTGGCATATTTTTGTTCACATAAGAACAACCCTTCATTTATATGTTTCACTTCTAATCCAAGAAAGTGATTCAACTTTTCAAGTTCTTTCATCTCAAAGAGAACTGACATATTTTTCTTTATCTAGCAGATTTCTTTCATGCAATCTTTAATAATGATAAGATCATCCCTATAAACTAAGATTATTGCTAATTTCTCTTCTCGAGTTTTGACAAACAAACTTGAATTAGTTGGGGTAACAACATAATCATTATAAATTAGAAACTCAGTAATTTTGCCATATCAAGCTTTTGGTGCTTACTTTAATCCATACAATACCTTTTTTAGCTTTCAAACATGTTGAAGATAAAGTTGACTTTTAAATCCCTGTTGTTGTTCCACATACACCTCTTGATCAAGCTCTTTATTTAAAAAAACATTTTTCACATCCATTTGCCATAAGTTTTAGGACTTGCTTGTAGCAAGTGTTAATAATACATGTATAGTTGCAATCTTAACTACTAAACTAAATGTCTCATCATAGTCTAATCCATATTGTTGTGAAAAACTTCGAGCCACCAATCGAGCTTTAAACCTCTCAATGGATCCATCTAGATGAGTCTTGATCTTGTACACCTACATACAGGATATGGGTTTCACATCTTTGGGATTCGGGACTAAATCCCAAGTCTAATATTCTATAAAAGCTTTCATCTCTTCCTTTATAGTTGTTCTTCATTTTAATTTTTGAAATGCATCTTCAAATGATGTTGGCTTTTTTTCTTCTTTCATTGAAGCAACGTTAGCATATTTTGGGTTTGGCTTTCTCTATCTTTTAAATATTCTTAATTGTGGTGGTAAAGCTTATGGTATTGTTGATTTTCTAGTATCTTTACTTTTAGTTAAGTCTTTGACTTTGTTTTTTGATAGACACTTGTTTGCCATGATCTTTCTTAAGGTTGAGGTTATACTGTCGTTTTTAAACTTTGTTGGACTTCTTCTGACTTCTCCCTTTTTTGTAAGTATTCTGCTTTTTTAAAATGAGAAAATGCAACATATTCTAGTGTCCACTAGGATGATGTCTCATCAAACACAACATTTTGTGAGACATGACATATACTAGTTGTAAGATCATAACAATGCCAACCTTTTCTATTTTCATCATAGCCCATAAAAATACACTTGATTGTTTTTTTTATCAAACTTGATATGTAGATGATCAAGTAGAAATACATAGCACACACAACCAAATACTTAGAAGTGGCTCACCATGGGTTTCATTTTCCATAGCTTTTCAAATGGAGAGATGAATCCCATTTTCATTTGTGGAAGTTTATTGATTATATGAGTTGTCATTCTTATACACTCGATCCAAAATCTACCAAGAACATTTTTAGCATGCAATATTTATCGACTTATTTCTGTAAGATGCTTATTCTCTCTTTTTGAAATACCATTTTTTTGTGGTGTGTTTGGACAAGTTAGTTGTCGTTGAATCTTGCATTGATCAGGTAATTGGAGAACTCATCAGACATATATTCTCCTTTATTATTAATATAAAAGCATTAGATTTTCATTCTAACTTTACCTTCAACCATTACTTGAACTCTTTAAATTTTGCTAAAGCTTTGGATTTTTCTTTCAAGAAATACCCCTCAAATACCTTAGGTAGTCATCAATGAATGTCAACATAGAGCGCATACATTGACTGAGGATTGCTTCACCTTCCTAAATACATTTGAGTGAATTAGTTATAGTGGTTGCTTAACGTTGAATGGTGACTCCTCATACGATAACTAGTGTGTTTTTCCATACTAGCATCTAATTGTGAACGCCTTAGGGTTTCACGACTATGCTTGAACTAATAGAATCTTTTTTGTGACTTTATCCTTTTATAAACCAATGGGGGATCAAGAGAATAGAGGTCTTTAGATTGGTAGTGACCTTAAGGTATGGCATATGATTAGGCCATTAGGGAGTCCTTTTTAGCCTTATGCAATTTCAAAGGCCTTAGTCCCAAATGATGGTCAACGATGGACCAAAAGTGAGATAATACTTTGGTACCATTCCTAAGAAATATGGAGTCGCCACTTGTCTTTGGTTGAGGCAAGAATCCGAGAAAGGCAAAATATAAATCTAATCTAAGTTAATTATAAGGTTCATTTCATCTTTACCCTCATCAAAGATTAAGTTCAAAAATTAGATACGGCTTGGGGAAGGGTTAGATACCCTCAAATCGCTTGAATATTCAGATCCGACTTTTGGGCATGTTTGGTTCACTTTTAATATTTTATCCGAGTTTATTGATTAGTCCAATTAGTGCCTCTAAACATACTTCTAAGTGTAATCCATTTAAATAAATCAAGTTATCAACTTTAAGGGGGTGGGGGGATCATGCACCATGGCATAGTACATTATCCATAAATAACATTCTAAGTTGGGGAATGGGATTATATGACATGACATAAAGTTTTTTGGCATGCATTATTATCCATTCATCCATACTCAAACATCAAAAAGAGAGTAGGGGTCATGCATTCATGACATAGGGGAGATATGCATTCATCCATCATTCATGATCACATGGCGTGATCATTGGGACCAACTTGTGGTCCTACTCAAACATAACACCTACACTTAAAAGAAGAAAAATAAGTTAGCAAATACAATGAACATAAAACAAATCAAGTTAACTCAAAACATAAGGAATGAACATAACACATATTACCATTGTTCCCATGCAAAAGGTACCTAAATATGCATTTAAGTACATAATATCACATCCCTACATAACCATCTAACAAGCAAATATAATAGAAATGTATAAATCATGAATATGAAAAGAAGAGAACATGCAATGCAAGGCATTTAAAATATATGAAGAGGTCTAAGGCAAAGACTCACCATAAGAGGGATCCTATGATTGATAAATCCTCATTCTATGTAACTCTAAAAGAGCATGGCATTTATAGCACTACTAACCATAAAGGAGGGTTAGAATGCAACACTAAGAATCGAGAAGATTGAAGGCCAAAATACTATTCACACACTTTAAGCATATAGACTCCTAACATAATGTAAGCTCTCAATGTCAATAGAACTTTAAGTTCCTCACTTGATCATCATTTTTTTAGATGATTAGAACATAATCAAAACACCTCTTTGAAATCAAATGAAAGATCCTAAGATTTCCTTCGCATGATAGATAATAAAAAAACCCTATAAAACATAACCAGGTCTCAATTTTTTAGGTGAATAAAAGTCCTAGGTTATTAAACCTTGCCCTTTTGTCACTGGAGTCATAAAGTATCATAAAAAAGTTTCTAAAAAAGGAAAGAAATCTGAAGGAGGAGAAAAAATGAACTATGTAAAAATTGTCTACTAATTTAACTGAGTTGTACATCCTAATATTAGGGTTGTACAAAACAGACAGCGGGTTGTGCAACCTACAGACAAGGCTGTACAATCCCCATTTTGTTGGTTTTAAAAATAGAGAAAGCAAAAAGAAAAGGGAAGAAAGAGAGCGGGTAAGGGGATCCTTGGATGCCTTTGTGTGTTTTTGTGCCCTCAAAGACTCACAAGTTCAATGTTTTTCTCCAAAATTTTTAAGGATTGTATAAATATAAAGAGAAATACCTAGTTCTACCTTGGGGTAAGTGGGTGAGTTAGGGTTTGGAGGTTTTATGTGCTAGGTGTGCATCAAGAAGTGATTTTGATAGAGTAATCTTAAGGTTTCCAAACCTTCCCTCCATCTTCAAAATAAGGGATATTTATAGGTGTTAGGTGTGTACACAATGCCATAAATAGTTCTAATTGCACCACGAATGTGTCTAATCACATAGAGGGAGATGAATATCTTGGAATTAGAATTTGCATGTGGGTTGTACAACCAAGAATGGGCCATACAACCATTTGACAGATCTGTGTGGCCTTTAGGTTTATGGGGGAAACATTTCTAGAAGGTTATTAGATTTAGGGTTTTAGGATGGGCTGTATAGCCTTGTGTATGGTTGTACAACCTTAGTTTATAGGTTGAACAACCTTGTTTGATAGCCTACACAGCCCATCAAGGCTAGCATGATGCCTTAGGCTTGTCATAGGTTTGGTCTTAGTCTTTTACAAAGAATCATATGGGGTCTTTCACCTCTTCCTTTGGTAATTCTCTATGTATTCTAGGGAATAAATTTGATTATTTTTATCATCGGGCTATGTATCCAAAGGTCCAAAATCTTATGGTTACACCAACACAAACTGTGTCAATACAAACATTTAGATTAAGTAGTCCTTTTAGTGAAGACTTGCTCATCATCAATTTTAACTTATGATAATTGACATGCCCCAACCGTAAATGCCATAAGTTAGTTGTCTCATTTTTCCTTATCTTGTCTACATACGCCTCTTCTATTAGCATGACATACATTAAGTCTAACTTTTATCCCTCCATTATTGGTGTGTCAATTATTTTGACTTTTAGACAAACCTTAACATCATTTGGGCCAAACTCAACAAATTTGCCAGAATCTATAATTTGTGCAATTAACATAAGATTCTTCTTCATTCCAGGTACTTTATAAACATCTTCCAACTGCACTTGCTTTTGATTAAGACATGGATTATATGAGTGATTAGTAGTCTCGAGTTATTTGTAGTCACCACAACTCGCTTGCCCTTATACTATGAAATATTATAGAGCTTCTTCTTATTTCCCATTATATGACTAGAACATCTAGAATAAAAAATCCAATCTTTCTCATAATCAATTCTATGCCAATTGAAATCACTAGAGGCCTGCTCCTTTTCTTATTCTATTATGGTTGCCATAAGGCTAAGAACTTCTTCAATTTCTAAATGCTCTCCTTCTTGCATTTTTTTCTAAAGTTATAAATAATGCTTCAACATCCTACTCAAGTTCATTCTAGTGACAACTATTCACTTTTGATGCATTGCTTTCAACAAATTTCTTCTTGGACTAGTAATCTCTTGTGTAATCTCCCTTTTTGCCATAATTGAAACGCTCGCCATTTCAACTTTTGAAATTTTAAATTGTTTATTATCTTGGTGTAATTTTGGTTGAGCTCCCCTTGATTGAGGATTTCTTCATGTGTTCCCTCAATTCTGACCACGAGGTTGATTCTTTCTCTTTGTGAAAAGCGTCACCTCTTTAGTATTCAAAGACATTCCAACCATTTGCTTTGTTAGAGTTTCTTGACTTGCCAATAAATTTTATAATTCTTCAATTAAAGGTTGTGTGGGCTAACCTTGAACTGTAGCAATAAAACTTCTGTCTTCAGGTCGTAAGCCATGTATGATGATTCGACGTTCACTGATAATTTTGAATGTTTCATCCAACTCAATAATTTCTCTACATAATGACTTTGCCTTGATGTAATACTGACTAATTGTTATATCTCGTTATGAGATAGACATTAGTTCATTTTCCAACAAATAAAGTTTTACTTCTTTATGAACTGTAAAACAAATGCATCCCAAGCCTGTTTGGGAGTGATAACTTCTCTAATGTACTTCATTATTTCTTTTTTAGTAGTCATTTTGATGGTAAACATGGCTTTCCCAACTCTAATCTTCCACTTTTCAAAGATTGTCAACATCATTTTCTAGTGATGGTGGTGGTGTAGTCTCTATACTAGTAACAATGTCTCAGAGATCTTGCCTTTGCAAATATTACTTCGTGCAAGTCTTTCATATGTTATAATTATTATTATTTAATTTTTTTAATAATTGTGAGCATGTATTATTTTCAAGGTTGTCTATAGAGGTTGAGGTGTACTTGGGCTTGCTTGCTAGCATCCTTTTTGACCAAGTGCACAATTGAATATAGTCTCCTTATTAATGCTATAGTTCACTTCTCAAATTTATTGTAGGTAGAGCAGATGCACATTTAGGATTTATTAAAGGGGATCACTAGCAAGAACATAGCCAATTAGAAGTCAAAAGGTCATTGAATTCTTTGAATTTTTCAAAAAGTTTAGAGATATAATAGTTATCTTGTAAAAATTTTTATAATCCTTTAATTTTTTTTATTAGGTATATAAGAGCTAATGGCCACTGAATCTCCTTGAATTTTTTTTAAAAAATTCAAAGATGTAATAATTAATTTGTAAAATTTTTTGTAGTCTTTTATGTTTTGATATATTAAAAATTGTATGATTCTTTAATTTTTTGACATTATTTTCAGCCTCAAAAAATATATTATATATTATAAAAACTGTATGTATCAACTTCAGGATATTAAAAAATTTATTGTAATTTATTAATTAAGATTTTAACTTATGCACAAGATTCCCGCATCTATTTGCATGTGAGATACTTCATTCATGTTTGAAGATGAAAGGTATGTACATATTTTGCACAAAAAAAAATTGTTTTCTAAATAAAAATAACAAAAAATAATAGGGTGCGAACATATTTTGCACAAAAAATATTTTTATTGCTTTATTGAGCTCGGGTGAGATAAACTAAAAATAAATGCTCTCTGTTTCAAATTTTCAGTTCACTTTTTTTTATACACATATTAAGAAAATATAAGTAATATGATTAAAAATAGTTAATTTTATATATTTTTTCAAATATACCCTCACATTCATATTAAATAAATAATAATAAATATTCTTGAAATTGTTATTTTTTACTGTAAAATTAAAAACAATTAATATTGCAAAGTTGGCTAATATAAACCAAATAAATGAATTTAGCAAATCAAGATTTCAAATTTTTTATTAAAAAACTTCATTTTGAAAATACATGTCAAATAATTTTCATCTATTGAAATTTACCACCAAAAATCAATTTTGTTTAATTGTCCAACAAATGTATTAAATATTTGATGTTTATAAATTTTTGATAATGGATAACTAGTAAATTAACTATAATTTTTTTTAAAAAAAGTGAATTATATTTTGAGATAGATGAAAAAGAAAACCTAGACTTAAAAAGGTGGAAAAATTAGATCCTTTATTGTTCTGCTACTTTAAGCAATAAATCAAATTTACATTTGCATGCATGTTAAAAACTTAATGTGTCATTTTAAGTGGCAAAAAGATTTTCAATGATACTCTTTAAAATAAAAAATATATTTTAGGTATTAAAAAATATTTTAAGGAATTTCTAAATATAAAGAGTAAATAAATTTATTTAAGTCGAATAAACTTTTTATATTTCACTATTTATTTTATTTTCTCTCATAAAGTATTTAATGTTAATTTTTTGAATAAAGTGAGAAGAGAGAAATAAAATTTCCAAGAAAAAAGTCAATAGAAAATAAATTAGTAATTATTAATGTATGAAAAACTGAATTGTATTAGTTACATTTTGTATAGAGAATGAACATTGATTCTTTATATGTAGGGAGTTAAATTCAGTTTTTAATCTATAATTTAAAGCTAGAGAGTGAATAAAGTCTCATTTTCTTCAACTACTCTTTATAATAAAGAGTATAAGTTGAAGAAATAATGGATTGAAGATGCTCTAATGTCTACCACTTTAATTAGCAAACTTTTTGCTTTAATCATCCTAAATGCTAATAATTTTTAGAATCACCTTCATTTAATAATTACTTTTTTAACCATTACTTTTCACTAATTTTATTTTTTTTACCCTCCTTTACAAATTAATCCCATGATTTTATTGCTATGTACATTTAATTTTCTTTAGTTATCAAATTTCGCAAAACTGTAAATTATGCTCATTTACTATATTCATTAGCATTTTTCTTCTTAATGATCATGATTTAGTAAAATGGACATAAGTTTTTGAATTACCATGCTTGAAAGTGGCACACTTAGACAATGGTATGTGTTTTTTTACATCCCTTCCACATCAACTCTAATTATCAGTCCTAAAGTAGTGATGTAGCTCTTTGGTTTACTTGTGAAAATTCCATTTAAATAATGTATTATACATTAGCTTATTTACACTTAAATTTCAACAAATTCTTGTTGAGTAATGTAGTTTTTGTTGTGTTTGTTAGACAATTCATCATCCTGACAGTTTGAAGCACCCTTAGGTGATGTATAATCTTTGGAATCAAATAGGTTTAATACTTTTCCTTTCCACAATTTTGAGGTTCATGTTTGTTAGATAACCTTCATTTAGCAAATGCTAGAAGGATCCTTGCAACATAAATGTCCTTTATGTGTGATGTTTGGTAGTCAAGATAATTAGGTTGGAAATGAGATTAGAGTAGATGATAACCACCCTTTAGCATTTGATTCATGCAATGGGGGGATCAAAATTGAGATGTGATACCTCTTAATAGGAGAAATTTCTATGTAGACTAATTAATTGTGAACCTCTAATTAAAAGAGAATTATAAAAAATTGCGAAATGTCATCAATAAATAAGAAAACTGTATAAATAGTTTTTTTTTAAAAAAAAATTGGATAGTTTCCCATTCTACATATTGAACTCATTACATGTTAAAATTTATTCCTTAATAGGAGTCCCTCTAATCATTTATCATGTTCTTGTTCTTTATAGAGATCAAATAACTTGTACAATTAATTGTCATGCAACATCTTAAATCTAAAACTTGCTAATATTAAATAAAATAATTCAAAATTAAGTGACAATATTTGAACAAAATAATTTTAATTTATTAAATAAAAAATTGCTTTTGTTGTAAAATGGTGCAAACTGTCATAACGAAGAAAGAAGGAAAATAAAAAAAAGAACAAGCAATCAAAATTAGAAAAACACTAAAAAACAACATGCAGTTGACGCTATAGGAAGGGGTTGAACCTTTGACCTTGTGGTTAACAGCCACACGCTTTAATCGACTGAGCTTCTCCAGCTATCTGAGAATAGAACTCATATTTTCTTTCAGTATTGATCTACTTGGGTATAGTTTGTTTGCTGAACTCCAATACCATTCTAAAAGAGGATTAAGATCCTCTTATATTTGATTCAATATGCCTTATTATATTTGGATGATTTCTACCTTTTAATTAAAAATAAATAACTGAGATTCATTTTTATCATATAACTATTTTTTAAAAATTTTAAATTTAATTTTTTCAAAATAAAATCTCAATCATTCATTTAAAAAAGTAATAAAGATTATTATCATATGAAATATCATGTAAATCCTAATTTAAGAGGATCTAAATCATATAAGAAAACACAATATAATAATTGTTTTACGATGGTTTAAAATGATTTTGTTTCATTCTTTTTCTTTGATGGGTACTATTGCAATGTCCATGGTCCCTTACAATAATATCCACATTTATATAGGGACGTTTATGTTCTTTTCACTCCTCCATGGGTGATTTTGCTCCTCCATAAATAGACTTGACTGGATTTCAAACCTTCATTAATGCCCAACTTAAATATCATTGAAACATATTAGATTTAGATGAATATATTGGCATCATCCAAACAAGTTAAAGTAAATTACAACTCATTGAATTTTTATCTATTATTGATGCTGCTAACATAAACTAAATAAAATTAAGTCAAGTATGTAAAGTTGGGTCAATGTCATATAGTTTGCAAAAAATGGAATACAATCACTCCATCTTTAACACACAACAACCATGATTAATGAATGAGACAAACTCTCTTCATTGTTGTAAAAGGTTAGAATTATGAGTTCTTAAATACGAGGGAGGCCTCGACTTAAAGAATTTACAAGTTTTCAATGATGTTCTTATGTCCAAAACTAACTAGAGACTGATTTCTGATCCTAACTGTCTTGTAGCTCGAGTATTGAAAGGGATTTACTTTCCAACTATTCATTTTTTAATAATAAAAAAAGGTAGAACCACTTCATGGGGTTGGTGTGGTATTCTGTAGGGAAGGGAAGCTATCACTCAGAGTTGTTGTTGGAATGTGGGCAATGGATCCTCTATACAGATTTGGGATGATAAATGGATCCCCAAGCCCTTGACTTTAGAGTATCCTCTATCAGAACTGCGACCTATGATGTTTATTTGGTCTCAAATTTAATTGATAGTGACATAAGGTCATAGAGCTTAGATGCGCTAAATCAATTGTTTAATCTAATATATAGAGGCCAAATTCTAAATATAATAATGGGAGATAATATTCAAGAGAGTGAGGTTGTATGTCATTTAAGTTGCACTGAAGAGTATTCAGTAAAAAAAGGTATGAGGTCTTTTATAACCATGCCTGGAATAATCACAATGTCAACCCATCCTCTTTCAATAGTAGTATGTCCAAGAGTTATTAGAAGAGTGTTTGACAGCTTCAAATCCCTTCTAAGCTGAAAATTTTTCTATCCAAGTGTTCTAATAACTGTGTAGCTATTAATGATAATTTATTTTGTAGGAAGCCCTTCTAGTCTGTGCTTCATTTGTGGTGTTGAACCCAAAACCATCTCTCATGTGCTTCCAAACTTTCCCTGAAAGTGATGAGTTAATGGTGCACATAACATGAACGATTTAGGTATCTCGCAATGAGAAGATCTTATGCAGTTGCCTTATAAATCCTCATTAAAATTTATGGCAAGCCTTTTTCCTATAGTGACTGCTTTTAATCCAATAACTAGGTAGAACCACTGGTCATCAAACTAGGTAGGAAAGTCAAACTCATTAGCAACTCCTTAATAATGGTGTTTTTAATATGAACTTTGATGCCTCTAATAATTCTCACTCTGGTAGATCTTTAGTAGCTTTTGTGTATAAAGATTGCAATGATTCTTTGGTTAATGGAGGAGTTAAAAGGGTATTATTACCAATCCTGTTTGCTTGTAGAGGCCTATGCCCTAAGTGATGCAGTCATATTTGCAAGCTTCTTTGAATTAGTAAAGGTTGCTTGTGAATCTAACTGCTCAGTGGTGATTGATTGTGTCAATAACCATATTCAGGATATCCCTTAGGAGATCAAACTTGTGATTGAGGATATGAGAAGATTGGCTACTTCATTGTGCTTAGTACCTTTTCTTTTATCCATAGGATTTGTAATCATGTAGCAAATAGGTATCTAAACTTGAGTCCTTACTGTACAACCTAATCTGGCACTTGTACATTCCTAGGACTTTAGAACAACTAATCTCTATAGATGCACTTAATTCTCAATCTTAATAATATTCATATTAATTCTCAATCTTAATAATATTCACATCATTCTTGTTGGGAAAAAAACATGGTGAATGACTTGCTATGAATACATCGCTAATTATAAGTTTAAAGGTTCTCTATTCACTGAAATTTGCATCTTTAATATTATACATTCATTATTTTTAATTTAGTCTATATCCATATCATTACTTTGAGAATAATGATCGTGGTTACTTTCAAAAATAAAATCCTTAGAACTCATAGGAAATTTATTTTTAAAATGAAAAGTATGATAAATATAAGAAGGAAAAAGAGGGTGTGATGGTGAAAAAGCTTCATAGATAAGTTTGAAGGGATAAGATGAGAGTGTGTATTACGATAAATTCTTCAATGAACTGAATTTGGTATGTAAAATAATGAAACATCTAATAATAAAAATTTGCACAATACACTTTGAGTATGAATTTATGAAAAATTATGAATTGTCACCTATAAACAAAACAAATATATATATATATATATATATATATATATATATATATATATATATATATATATATATAGATTGGTCGATTGATTATAAGAGTAAATAGCTAAGTCTATATTAGATTTTTTTTTAACAAAGACACTTATATATAAGTGACAGTG